>JAHDVF020000839.1:0-115795 GCA_022606425.2 Lepidostoma basale | reverse complement strand
TGTATGTGCATAGCATCTAAGTAATATTTCGCTTCACTAGTTTCAATCCAAGAAATTGGTTTGCAGCAAAGTGTAAAATTTTTGCTGGTTCTTGGGATGCCACTTGGGCCTTGAATGTGGTAGTTTCCGGTTGTTTTCCAAATTTTTATGCAACAGGTTATTTGAACCCAATTACTATATACAACATTTTTAGACATTGATTCTCATGACATGTTATTGGAAGCTAATATATAGCCATTTTACTGTTACCTGAGTTATATACGAGATCAAATACAGTGTGAAAATCACACAGCCATCGCCGGGAATCGAACCTGGGACCTTTGGAGTGGCAGTCATTATTATTTTGCAGATGAGATAATAAAAATTATAAATATTATATTTTGGTGACAATTATACAACGTTATGACTATTTATTCAGGTTTAGTATAATATTTATATTATTTTAGGGGTTCAGACTGATTTTTTAAAATAATTGCACATTTGACTATAAAATTACTGCTACTTACATTGTTCTATTTTGTTGATGAAAATAATGAAGTTACGAGATTTACAAGGGAAATCGATAAATCAACTTGTTACTACAGCTTGTGACAGGCACTTAATGAACCTGTGAATTAATTTTCCTCGCCATAAACGTCACAACTGCCTTCCTAATAATGAAAATAAGATTATTTAGAAAATTCCATAGCTTCGTAAGTCCGCATTCTTATTCAGAAGTGGTGATTGCTTTGAAATTTGCATAGTACGGGACATTAAGTCCCAAATAAGGCCGGATTGTTTTTATTTCACATTAATAAGAAACAAGCATACACAAACATACGAATAACTACCATAGGGAGTCAAAAAACTCTTAATTTCAAGATCCTAATCTCGCAGTAATGTCTACATTCCATTTCAGCTCAGCCTCGTCTTGGAGAAATAATACAATAGTTTAATTTACTGAGACTGCTTTAGTCATCGTTAAATCCTCTATTTTGCTTAATTTTAACAGAACTTCTGCTGTCTTTTGTTAATTACGAAATTCCCGTGTGTCCGTGGGCCAGTGACGTTTCCGACATCACTTTTCAACGTACCAGCCCAAACAATTTTTAAGTTACATTATATATTGTTAATACATTAAAAAAGTCATCTATATTTGCATTATAATAAATATTATTTAGTTTCATATGACGTGTGAATGTTTAATAAAATAAAAATAATTACGTACATTTAAAAAATATATATTTAGTTAAATTACACCAGTCAAGATTAGTCTAGCTCGCTCCCATCTTCTAAAGGACCAGAAGATGAAAGCGAGTTGCCGAAACCGGTCGAAACTTTATGGAAATAAACTAAATATGATTTTTTTTTAATTTTATATTTTCATATTTTATAATGAACTTTTCTTGAAATTTCAAATAACAGTATTCATTTATTAAATATAAATGTTTGTTAAATATTTATTTAGTGAAAAACTACGTAGTTAACATTTTTATAAATCAGTTAGCTTGAACGACATTTAATTATATATTGCCTAAAGCGACCATTGTCTATAAATTATATTATATTTTGTACTGTTTTTAGTACTGTCAATCGTTTTATGTTATTTCATAATGTCCTAGCAAGGCGAAACGTGTCACTGCAATATAAAATAATAAATCATCTAGAAACTGAAATAATAAATATTTACGATTAAGGTTTATATGTACCAGAAGATGGCATTTAAAATTAGGCTCCCATCATCTAAGGTAGCGAGCTGCTGAAACCGGACGAAGCTAAAAATAATGTGAAATAAATCTAAACACATAATTTTAGGAATTTTTAAATATTTTTTTATTACTTTCATGTTATTATCTTCAACACATTAATGAGGTTTGCATTGTGAGTTCAGTTAGATATGTGATGGTACAACTATTCAATGGCGCTAGTAAGTAGGATTACGCTATTATATCGGTTAATTAGTCCAGAAATGACTGATGACCAGGACTAGGATGGTAACAGCAATGGTTGGCAATTCAAAACGAACCATTTTTAAAATTATATAGTACAAGATATTTTATTAGGGATTTTTACGAAAACAATATTTATTTCTATTAACACTAATCTATGAAGCTAGAAAAAATAGAAAAAATATTTTTTTTAACTAACTAACTAACTAACCATCACGCCGTCTCCCCGAAGGGGTAGGCAGAAAGAATGGACTGCCACACCTTTCTTTCCTGACATATTTCTCTCGCTTCCTCAACATTCATACATCGTGTCATGCACGCGCGTCGATTTCTCTGACTCCTCACATGGCCGACATTCAATATTTGATTTATTTGATCGTGCCATGTTTTCCTTGGTCTTCCTCTATTTCTGGTTCCATTTACATCATTAACATATAATTTTTTTACCATTCTTTCTTCATTCATTCTTTCCATATGTCCAAACCATCTTAATGATCCTTTCATTATTTTGTTCATGACACCATCATTCGCACCGCATTCACTTCTTATATTTTCATTCGACACTCTATCATACACAGAGTATCACACATTCGTCTAAGAGATCTCATTTCTACTGCATTTATTCTACTTTCATCCTTCTTTTGCCAGTTCCATGCTTCGCTTCCATACATAAGGGTCGGTAGAAGAACACCATTGTGCACTGCCATTCTAGCTTTTTGGATAGGTTTTTGTTTGCGATGACAACTTTAAGTGCACCATTCACTTTGTTGCCTGCCCCAACCCTTCTTTCAATATCCCTCTCCATCTCTTGTAAACATACTACCTAAATACACGAACTCAACTACTTGCTCCAAGTTTTCACCATTCACGCTAATGTTGCAGACTGTCGTGGTTTCTTCCTTTTCAAAAATCATTACCTTGGACTTATTAACATTCATCATCAGATCATTTCGCATGCATACCTCATACATACAATTCACCGGGACTTGTAGTTCATGCTCGTTGTCAGCAAGTAGGACAGCGTCATCCGCATACAAGAGACAGCTTACTGACACTCCGCTCATTTTGGCACCTACATCCAACCCTTTCAGCTCTCTCATACAATTGTCCATATACAGATTAAATAACCACGGGGACATTACGCAACCTTGTTTGACACCTTTATTGATATCAAACCAGGCTGTAAGATCTCCATTTACTCTGACACTAGCAGTGCTTTCCGTGTATAGCGACTTAATGGCTTATTTTTTTTATATATTGTATATTGACCACAGTCATATGATACGTTATTATATTTATACGTAAATATCATTTTAGATTGAAATTAACTAAGAAAGAGATGCTGTTTGTTTTAGGTGACAAATATTTACCATCTTCCAATAAAGGGTTAAGAGTATATGATGGGAATTAGATAATTTTATTTATTGTAGGGTAACATACAATAATTGTTCATACAAATGCAAATAAACAAACTAACAGTTAAATAAAGATATATAAGGTTACCCACCGCTTACCCGAAGCTGTTATAGGACGCAGCGGCGCCCCTTCGTCAGTTTCGATCAAACAATCCCTAGGCCCGCCCCCCATATTGGTATGGCCTAGAGGCCATATTTAATCCAGTTTAATTTCAGTCCATTTATATGTCCCAATCTAATAAAAAAAGCAAAATATGGTACATTAATTTATGGGAATTAGATAAGATAAAAAAACATATAAATTGACAGTATGAGCACTCAATGTAACATGTAAGAATGTTTAGAGAAAAGTCTCGAACCACCCATGCCCCGCCAACTGCACGCTGTATTTGTTGAAGAAAACCGTCAAATTAACTTCGAATTGTTAATTTGAGAAGCGGCGGAGCTAAATTGACTAGCGCAACGGAATTATAAGCGAATGCAAAAAGTCCACAGAAAGATTTTCTGTTTCGAGAAATTATTTCATAAAAAGTATTCTTTATGGTTATATACCAGCCGTATTCAGCCGATAGAAATGTACTTCACGGTTCGAAGATTCACAAATCACAATGTACTAATATATAATTGTTTATAATATTTGTCAAAAAATGTATATGTTAACGATGTACGAGGTCTGTTCAAAAAGTATCGCGAATTTTGAATTTGATTTTTATGTCATTTTGAATGTTTAGTTAATTTTTGACAGCTGTTTTGCTTGGATGTGTTTTGGCTCGTCTTCGATTTTGCCTATTCCAAAAAATGGATCAAAGAATCTGTATCAAATTTTGTGTGAAAAACAAAATAAAGTGCGCGGACGCATTTCGAATGTTGACTGTGGCATATGGTGAAGCTACCTTGGACCAAAGCAACGTTTATCGGTGGTACAAAATGTTCTCAGAGGGCCGAGAAGATATGAACGACGAAGAGCGTGCCGGACGCCCGAGCACGTCAACAACAGACGAAAACATTGATAAAGTGAAGAAAATAGTATTAGCCAATCGTCGAATCACCGTTAGAGAAGTTGCTGAGGACCTAAACATATCGATTGGCTCGTGCCATTCGATTTAAACCAATGATTTGGGCATGAGTCGGGTCGCCGCGAAATTCGTGCCAAAATTGCTCAATTTCGACCAAAAACAGCATCGCGTTAACATTGCTCAAGAGATATTGGACTCGGTCCGTGACGACCCAAATGTGCTCCAGAAGGTCATAACTGGTGACGAATCATGGGTTTATGGTTATGACGTGGAAACCAAAGCTCAATCATCCCAATGGAAGCTGCCGCATGAGCCAAGACCAAAAAAAGCGCGCCAAGTTCGGTCGAACGTGAAGGTTTTGCTCACAGTTTTCTTCGATTGCAGGGGCGTGGTGCATCATGGGTTCTTGCCACAGGGTAGTACGGTCAATAAGGAATATTACCTGCAAGTTATGCGCAATTTGCGCGAAGCAATCCGCCAGAAACGCCCGGATTTGTGGAAGAACAAAAACTGGCTTTTGCACCATGATAACGCCCCTGCTCACACATCGTTGCTTGTGCGCGAATATTTGGCCAAAAACAACACAGTAATGGTGCCGCAGTCACCGTATTCCCCAGACCTGGCCCCCTGTGACTTTTTCCTGTTTCCAAAACTGAAGAGGCCCATGAAAGGACGACGCTACGCCACGATTGAGGAGATAAAGACGGCATCGAAGGAGGAGCTGAACAAGATCACAAAAAATGATTTTTTAAGTGCTTCGAGGATTGGAAAAAACGTTGGCATAAATGTATTATATCCGAGGGGAATTACTTTGAAGGGGACAAAATAGATATTCATGAATAAATAAATACTTTTTGAAAAAATATAAAATTCGCGATACTTTTTGAACAGACCTCGTAAATGAAAATAGAAATAGAGGAAGACCGTGGAAAACGCAGCACGATCATTAAATATTAAATGTCGGCCACGTGAGTAGTCGGAAAAATCGACGTGCGTGCATGACACGATGTGTGCGTGTTTAGGAATCGAAAGAAGTATATCAGAAAATAAAAGTGTAGTAGTCCATTTTTTCTCTAAAGTGGCAATGGGCAGGTCACGTAGCCAGAAGCTCAAATGAAAAATGGACAAGAAGACTGCTGACTTGGAGACCGTGGACGGCAAAGAGAAGTGCAGGACGACCGCAACCACGGTGGAAGGATGATCTGAACAGACACGTCGGAATAACCTGGATGCAGTCTGCACGGGACAGAGCGACATGGAAGCGAATGGAGGAGGTCTTTGTCCAGGAGTGGACGAGAAGAGGCTGAGGAAGAAGTAGTAGAAGAAGAAGAAGATGATTATTATGGTGAAATGCATTTGAATACCCATAGTTGTATTTATTTATATTTATTTACATAATTTTATTTAGGTCGAGCAAAGTTTACAAATGATTTATTATTAATTTAAAAAATCATTGTTTTATTGATTTGTTATTTTATTGTTTCAGCGAATAATGTTACCATCATCAGGATAAAACAGTATTTGAATTAACAACTCGGAAGATATTGTTCCTGTATAAGCAAGTATTTTCACTGTTATTATTATTTATATGTGTTTAGTCTCCTACATACAAATATGATTATTAATTTTTTTAACTAAATTATTTATTTGTCTTTATGATGCCAACAACAGTTGGCGAAACAGCTGTGCCAAGGCTTAGGAATTTAAGGTGACAAATATTTACCATCTTTAATCATCGTTTATTGTAACACCTGATGATGCCAACATCGGATGGCGAAGCAGCTGTTGACACTCAGTGAATAAAAAGAAATTGTGATATTATAATAATGTTTTAAATTTTAACAGTAATAGAAAATTTAACTTACAATCTCCCAACTACAGTATTATCATAAAGATTAGGTGTGGTCAGGTTTGGTTGTGTTAGGTGAAACGTATCGAATTTAAAAGCATTAAAAAAGATCCGTTTCCATTTAAAATCTGATTTTAAATGAAGCAGTGGTTTTTTCGAAAAAAAAATTAAAAAGTTTTATTCAAATGAGGGCTCAAATTCGAGCAAATTCGTAAAAATAATTTTCATTGTGGAAAATAATTATTACAGTCTGGCTTTAACAATTCAATTACATGGATTTATCTGGCAAAGTTCATTGTTGGATTGTTGAGCCGCCATGCCACGTGGGAGAGCTCCAATCCAATTATTGACATCCAGTTATTAGCATCCATTAATGAGTGGGATTAATGATGTTTGATTTGGTGTCATCAATATTCTATCTAGCATTCCGTCCGCAATTGAAACCGCAGTTCTCTGTAAACATGTTTCACATTCTCTTGATATTTATTCTTATTACTAGTCATTAATAACCTTTGTTTATTTGTTTAACACAATTTGAATAAGTTTTACCCATAAGTTAGTCAAATAGTGACATATATTACTATTTTTCAATGTTTTGCGATATAATTAAATATAACAAATCAGTAAATATTGGAAATATCCATTTTTATTCTTAAATTATCTACTAATCTTTAAACTTATGAACAACAACAACAACAACAAACCATCACGCCGTTTCCCCGCAGGGGTAGGCAGAGAGAATGGACCGCCACACTACTCTATCCTGGCACACCTCTCTAGCTTCCTCCACATTCATACATCGAGTCATACACGCACATCGATTCTTCCGGCTTCTGACATGACCAACTTTCAATATTTGATTAATTTGGTCATGCCATGTTTTCCTCGGTCTACCTCGACTCTTTACTCCATTTAACTTATGAATATTTATTCAAATAGACCAAACACACAAACCATCATGCCGTTTCCCCGCAGGGGTAGGCAGAGAGAATGAACCGCCACACTACTCTATCCTGACATTATTATTATTATTATTATTTTGTTGAATCACTCTTTACATCATGACAGCATGAGCCAAATCGATGTAAAGGGTATTATAGCTATCATAGTGATTCTCGTGACATGTGACAGGTAGCTAAACTATCGCCATTTTATTGTCCCGTGAATTCTACACCAGACCAAAGACAGTGTGACAATCACACTGCCCTCGCCGGGAATCGAACCCGGAACCTTCGGGGTGGCAGTCAATGCACTTACCACTCGGCCACGAAGGTCGTTATACAAACCTCTCCTCCACATTCATACAACGAGTCATACACGCACGATGATTCTTCCGACTTCTTACATGACCAACCTTTAAAATTGGGATTAATTTGGTAATGCCATGTTTTCCTCGACTCCGTACTCCATTTACATCGTTAACGTATCTTTTTTTAACCATTCGTTCTTCACTCATGCACTCCATATATCTGAACCAACGCAGCGATACTTTCATAATACCTTCTTTCGCTCTACATTTCTTTCTAATATCAGGATTAGAGATTCTAGTGTACATGGTTCTACTAAATAGACTAAATTAATCCACAATCCCCACCTTACTGTTGTGTTGCCGAGATGGTGTGTTTACTTTCAGTTAGATAAAAGTTCACATTATGAGAGACGCTATGTATGTGTGGAGGTGGGCTTAGCTGTTTAAGTTCTGCACCGTAACGCCAGAACCATAAGCTGAGATTTTGAGTATAGATGTCACATGTAAAACAATCTTGTGAAGCTATTATGGAAAATTGTTTGTCTTATTATTATATATTATATGATAGTTTGGAGAGACAACCCCAAACATTGTATTAATTGTGTTTTTGTGACATTTTAGATTGTTTTAAATCATACACGGTTGGTGGTCTAGGCGACAGAACGCTTGACATGGGTTCGAGCCAGGACACGACCCGATTCCTTTTTCATAATAATGAGCTATTTTCTGCTCATATTGAATATTGTAAAATAAATTTAAATACCATTGATTTAAATCCTTGAGATTCGTTTTAAAAAAAATCAAAAAATTCAACAATAAATCAGCGTTACACCAAAATTCATGTTTTAATGTGAATTTAAAAAAAATCTCAATCAATCAAATCAATTTATTTCATCAACAGACATTACAAAATTTATTTTTAAGGCATCTATTGAGAACAGGTAAAATAATATATTGTGTATAGTATACTACCAGAAACGCATGAGAGATGGTTCAACATTAGGAAGACAGGATACTCTCCAGAATTAAGTGTATTTGCCTTCTGAACGTTCTTTCACTAACATGAAAGACGTCGATCTCCGAGGAGACCGCGTTCAGCAGACTAATTGCTCTTCCCACCGGTGTCACCAGAGGCAGATTGGTTCTGGCGGCCGGTAGGTAAAACAATATGTACTGTCGCTGTCGGAGATATCTATCGGGGACGGGGGAAGATATGACATAAGTCATATCTTCTCTATGACTTATGTTATTACTATGTACTTTTTGACACCATTTTAAAAGATAATCCAGATGCATTTAGTTCAAAGTTCATTGCAGGAGGTGGGACAAAGTATTCTTCTTTTAAGAATACTGACGTCTATGTAGAATCAAAAGTAACTATCGATTCGTCCATACGGCGATCAGATTTTTTACTCACAAAGACAAGAGAAATAAAGTGAAGTAGAGGACTCGGAATATTCCATAGACAAATGGAAAGCCAAATCGGTGTGTTATTTATGCGAGATAGTGGCACTGTCAAAGTTTGATCACTTCAGAGGTTCTAAACGATAGCGATCGACAACCATTGACAGAAAAGCATTTTGTATTATGAAATGAAATTAATGATAAAACAAATATTAGGTCCTTACATATGAAATTGGCGTTTTGTATGGAAGGAACATAAAGTTGATTTTTTTTAAATATAATATACGTATTTAATCAAAGTATGTACCATTGCTATTTATGCACTTTTGCTATCTCATAGGTAGTTCATCGATCCTTTTACTAAAAAAACCATTCGGACGGGAATCAATAAAATCTTTGAAGTCGGTTTGGACTGCCCCATCGGAGTTGAATTTTTTCCCTTGCAAGAAGTTATCCAAATTTAGAAAAAAATAGTAATCTGTTGGGGCAAGGTCCGGAGAGTACGGTGGATGTCTTAGACATTCCAATTGAAGCTCTTCTAATTTGGTAGCCGTCTGTTGTGCAGTGTGTGGTCTAGCGTTATCATGAAGCAGCAGTGGCCTAGAGCGATTAACCAGCCTCGGTTGTTTAGCAGCTAGCTTTTCCATCATGGTTTGCAGTTGCTGACAATAGACATCTGCCGTAATCGTCTGGTTAGATTTAAGAAAGCTGTAGTGAACGACACCAGCACTAGTCTACCAAACGTTCACAAGTAACTTTTTTGGAGTCAATTTTCGCTTGGGGCATGGTTTGGCTGGTTCGGCAGGGTTCAGCCATTGCGATGAGCACTTCCGATTATCATACAGGATCCACTTTTCATCACAGGTAATGATTCGATTCAAAATCCCTTTATTATTGTGCCGGTTGAGTAATGCAACGCAGCAGTCAACGCGCGTTTGTTGATTTGCTTCACTCAATTCGTGAGGTACCCACCTTTCAAGCTTTTTCACCTTCCCAATTTGCTTCAATTGGATTAAAACAGTTTTATCACTAACACCGCAGCCTGCAGCTAACTCGGAAGTGGTTTGCGATGGATCCGCTTCCACAATAGCCTTCAATTCTTCATTATCAACTTTGGTCTCCGGCCGTCCACGGGGCTTGTTCTGCAGGTCGAAATTTCCAGAACGAAAACGTTGGAACCAAAAACGCACTGTGTTTTCTTTTGCGGCACCGTCGCCATACACATCATTAATCCTTCGAGCCGTTTCTGCAGCACTGGTGCCACGGTGGAACTCGTACTCGTAAATAACGCGATATTTCAAGTTTTACATTTTGTAAACTGAGTGACGCAAAGAAAAAAAACAATTGAGGAAAAAACAAATGAATTATAATTTTCGAAACACAAATACTTGAGTAAATAGCTGTATAAATTTGAATTTGGAATTCCTAACCAAAGAGAAGATATTTGAGATCAAAGTTGCCAGTACGGCAAAACGCCAATTTCATATGTAAGGACCTAATATTTAAAAAAATATATAGAAACAACCCCAGACCAATAACAGCGTGACAATCACACTGCCTTTGCCGGAAATCTAATCCTGGACCTTAGGTGTGGCAATCGTTACACTTGACACTCGGTCACGAAGCCTATCCATTTGGTCTGTCTCTCTGACGTTCATAAAGTACTTCCCTTCTTCGGTTATGTTGAAAACCTCGTCATTCCTGATGGGTTCTAGTTACTAAGAAATCCTTACCCAATTAATAATCATCATCATCCGTCTGTCATCCACTGCTGAATGTAGTCCTCTCTCAAACCTATCCATTGCCGCTCCCATCCATCCATGTCCAGCAACCCTTTTCAGATCGTCGGTCCAGCGGACAGGGGGACGTCCAACTCTGCGGAATCCCGTACGCGGTCTCCACTCCAGAACCCGTCTCCCCCATGTCCGTCGGTTCTCCGACAGATTTGGCCAGCCCATCGCCACTTCAGCCTGCCCATCCTTAGAGCCACCTCAGTCACCTTGGTTTGTTGTCGAATAAATTCGTTTCTAAATTTGTCCCTCGAGGTTATTTCAAGCATGGCTCTTTCCATGGAGCGTTGGGCGATCTTGAATCTGTAATTAATAATCATGAAATTTACAAAAACATTTCATTTACTTTTCACTGATGACATGTACAAGAGATGGGACGTTAATAGTAAGATGGTAAACCAATAATAATTATAATAATAATAATAATAATAATAATAATAATAATAATAATAATAATAATAATAATAATAATAATAATAATAATAATAATAATAATAATAATAATAATAATAATAATAATAATATGCTAACTTTTAAGCGCCATTTTTTGTTGTAATCACCTCAAGGGCGCATTAAGACGTGTTTTAAATCTAAAAATCCAAATGTGAACACTGCATCTGATTTTCGCGATCGGTTAGAGAGTATAGTAGAACAAAGTATAAATGTTTAAATTGGGTATGAAATATGAAAAAGATAGGTTTTCAGCTTAGATCTGAAATCTGTCGAATCATTTATGCATCTGAGGTGTGAAGGGAGATTGTTCCAAGCTGATGGACCGGCTACCGCGAACTCTCGATCCCAGAAATTTGTACTGGGGCAACACTTCGGCTCAACTAATCTTCCTATTGCCGAGGAGTTCGCCGAGCGAAGTGTGGATTTCCTTGTATTTAGGCTGTCCGTTATACAGAGTTCACATATACTCGTATAACTTGGTGCCATTCCATGTAGCGCTTTGAAGACTGTCCAGCAGAGTTTATATTGGATTCTTTCTGGACTTTAAGCCAGTGAAATTCTTTGAGATGTTGTGTTATATGGGACTTTTTTGGAATGCCTTTAATGAGTCTTGCTGCTGCATTGAACGTAGATTGAATTTTATTTATTTGTTGTTTTGGATTGTTTGCATAAATTCCATTGCAATAAGTCGTGACACAACAAAGGAATTTACAAGAGTTTTTACAATAGATAGACATAGTTAAGTTAAGGATGGTTTTTAGAGAGGAAAAAGTCACAGATACTTTTTTTTCCTTTCGGTGTTTCTAGAGGGTAGGTTGATGTATAATACGGCTAGAATGTTTTATTTTATACGGGTTCAAGCGCCAACGGCTGGCCTCCCCGGGCCGCAGACCGCCGCATGGGAGGCGAGCCCATTGTCTGTTCGCGTACAATGCGCAACCCGCCTTATTTATGTGACGTGTCGACAATAAGCCTCGATGATTGCCTTCGAATGTTCGATTGTGTTAAAAAATATATTGGCCGGCTGAAAAAATGTAAAGCGGTGAATTGCTAGCTTATCGCGGCTAACGCTCATTCGGGAATTAAAAATTTCTGTCTCTCTCTCTCGCTCGAAATGGAAAAGTTTTATTTTATTCTATCGATGAATGGCAGACCGCGAACCCAGTTGATGTTAAACACTTGTGCCATTCAAATGTACTTTAAATAATGGAAAATATGTATATAATCCTTTCATAGTAATATTATGTCCGTGACAGGATATAGAAAAAGTCCAGTGTGTCATCCGCAGACAATGAACATGTGTTCTGATGTATTTTTATATATCAATCGGGATTGAAGTATATTGTTACAACATATGTACCTATACGAGTATACATATGATAAGTATGATTCAAACAGAATTTCAAGATTTTTCAATATCCAAAAAAAGTATAAAATAAAATTCTATATTCACTAAAACTTTGTGTTACGGATTCATACAAAAAGTAAATAAATAAAAACAAACATGTTTCGGACACAGAAGCCCTTCATCAGTGTTATAAATATAAAAAAAAAATCATTGGTGTGATCAGTTTTGATAGATATTTTAAAAAATATACGTAAGGCTTCTATATCCGAAACATGTTTGTTTTATAACTTAATTTTTTAAATAAAGTTCGTGTTGTATGGTATACAAAGTTTAAAAAAAACTGTTCAAAAGGATATAATATTAAAACTAGCTAACAATCACGCTCTCTCTCCGAAGGGGTAGGCAGAAATAATGGACCACTGCATTGTTATTTTCTTAAGTATTCTTTATGTTTCTTTCTCAACATTCATACATCGTATCATCCACGCGCGTCGTTTTCTCGTGATTTGATTTGTTTGACTTGATCGTGACACTTTTTCCTATATTTCTTTCTCCCATAAAACGTAATTTCTTTATTATTCTTTCATTATTAATTCTTACCACGCGTTCAAACGATCCCAATGAAAAAAACTAACTAACTAACCATCACGCCATCTCCCTGAAAGGGTAGGCAGAAAGAATGGACTGTCACACTTTTACTAATGCGGCACTCCATCCTTCTCTTTTCGCTCCGCGGGAGACGCGGTGTGATGGGTTGCGAACCTCATCGCCACCAATAGGCATCTCCCGCGCACACTTCGATCGTGCAATACCCACAAAATAAATCTAAAACAAATAATATAAAATACAATGATATAAAATAAAATAACAAAATAAAAATAATTTAACACAAAATGTTCTTTTTAGATGGTGCACATATTGTCTATTTAATTTATGTTCCACGAATCCACCGTTTTTTTTAATTTAGCACATAATGTAATAACACATAATGTTTTTTCGATGTTGCACATGTTGACATGGACGATCCGGACTTTTGTGTTTATTTAATTTATGTTTCACGTATCCACCGTTTTTTATATTAGCTGTAAGTAGGCACTTAACCAGCAAGAACTTTGAAATAATATTGAAGAAATTATTCAAATTGTCATTGGAAAAATGAAAAATTTATTTTTACACCTGTCAAAATTCTTTATAAAAACTTTAAAACTAATATAATTTTAACAGCAAAACAGCACAAACGTATTACGTGTCACAATTAACTATTATAAAGTGCGTCAACAGTTAAATTTACCAAAAAAATTCACTTATACGCGAAATATCTCCAAATTAACAGGAGCACCACATGAACCAAACCAAATTTTCAAAAACAAAAGAATAAAACCAATGAACCTTTACTTAATTTTTTCTCTTTAAAATTTCATGTCTTAACTGTTTATTTTTCGAATTAAAAAAATAACGTTTAATAAACTTCTATATAAGTACACTAAAATAAATAATAATAACACTGTTTTAATTGCTAATATCATTTTTTATTAGTACCCGATAAACAAAATCGACTAAAATTCAAAATTCAGTTAAATATTGTCGTTTCTTTAATTTTTATAAAGCGGCAAAATATACCCCTTTTCAAAAAAACTAATTCCTAGCTCTGTATTCAAAATGTAACGAAATATAAAAAAATAAAACAATCGTATATAAGAAACATTGCACATCATTAAGACATTTTTAAAGATACGAGTCTTTTGCGTTCGCGAGCATTCTTCAACATGAAAGTTGGATATTATTTATGCACTGGTTGTTAGAGCAACACAAAACACGGTACAGCCAACCTTTGAGGCAGTCCAATGCGAGATTTGATCTCATCATATTATACCTTACATGTGCCCCGCAGTCATGTTCCCAGAGTACACGACGGCCCGTCAGGCTCCGTGTATACAGCATACGCAGCCCTAAATATACCACACTTCAACGATGAATGTGAAACTTTTTTTATTAATAATATAATTATGTGGAAATATGTTAGAAATTTAAATCAAAATTTAAATGCAACGAAACAAACTTAAGTTAGAAAAAAATTAAAGATACCACGAAACACAAACGTTGAGACCAAGATCCCAAGATATTAAGAAAATATAATTCAAATATATTGTATAAATACGAAAAATACAAGAAACGTTCTAATGTAATTAGTTATATATCAATTATTATATTGCCCCGATGAAGCTTAGATTCAAGCGAAACTACCTGGCTCCAGTCATAATTATCATTCCGTAGATAAATGCAAAGATTTAATTTTATTCAACATTTTGAATGTATACAAATACTTGTAGACAAATACTGGATTTTACCCATTGCGGGTTGATCATTGTTAAGGATTAATTGTATTTCAATGGAATGGGGAATGTTGTTAACATAAAGCGATCGCTTAACCCAACCAATGACAGGTCAGTAAGTCCTATAAGCGCCTCGACCACCACCAGAAAATAATTTACATATTCGTCTCTGTTGAGATACAACTAATCTTTAATTTTATTTATTACATTTATATATTTAAAATGTGTAGCCACAGAGTTAGCGCTCAGTTTGAAAATTTAACACAAATTTGGAAAAAAAGAAATATGAGCACGTACGAATAGAAGATGATATGTATTTTTGATAAAATATGATGGTAGGTGATAAGTGCTACAGAAGAATATAAGGAATTACCTGAAGATACCACATCAAGAATGACGAAATTCTTAGTAGAATCGAACGAAGAAGACAACCTATCAGAACTATCACATGGAGGCAAGCACAATAGATCGGCCACGTTATGCGCCATGAAGGCCTTCTGTAAGCTATAATAGAGGGAACGATTGAGGAGTTAGATTAAAAGAGGCGCCTTCGACGATAGTATTCCAAACAATGCAAGACAATGTTTGTCTCATGATGTTTGTCAATGAGGAGAAGATGCAGGACTTTACTACAAACCAATCAGAAGCAGTATTTAATGTCATCATAATATTCAAAGTCTTTGCATGCTTCATCGATTATGAAAAAGCATTTGATAGAGTGAGACACGCAGAACTGATGAAAATGCTCAAAGCCTTTTTACTTGCTTTATTAAATATATCTACTGGTATCAAACTGAGGAGATAAGTTATGGAAATGAGAGTACAGACGAAATAGGTATACGCAGAGGAGTTCGATAAGGCTGCATTTTGTGACCTCTATTGTTTAACTTGTATTCCAATCAAGTTTTCCAATGTATTGAAAACTCCAACCTGGGAGTGAAGGTTAATGGAGTTATTGTTAATAATATCAGGTTTGCTGATGACACAGTTATTTTAGCTGATAGTATACCCGATCTCCAAAAACTCCTAAATAAAATTGATATAGCAGGAGAGGATCTGGACTTGAAAATCAACGTCAAGAAGACCAAATGGACGACATTGAAATAAAATGGAGAATTGAAGTTCCACGAGCTCCATTTAATAAAATGAGAACATTCTTTTGCAACGATAATCTTAACTTGAAACACCGACAAAGAATGATTAAATGTTATACATACCTATATGGTCTGTTCTACTATATGGCTGTGAAACCTGTGGCTGTGTGAGGCTGTGAATGTAATGAACCCGTTGGAACCGTTCGAAATGTGGATATACCGCAGAATGCTCCGTAAACCGCGGACCGGTAGGATCAGTCACGCAGACGTACCTACTGCAGAGAGCCAGAGCCAATAGAGAGCTGTTGTCGAGTGTGAAAATTAGAAAGGTCTCATATTTGGGTCATGTGCTAAGGGGAGAAAAATACTACCTCTTTCGACTGTTAATGGGTAAAGTGGAGGGACGTCGGGAAGTTGGTAGAAGGCAACTGTCCTGGCTGCGGAACATCAAAGAGTGGACAGGAATAACAAGAGTTCAGAACCTGTTCCAAGTGCCGCAGGATAAAGATGCCTTTGCTGCTTGGATCGCCAACGTTGGGGGGACCTGACACGGCACCGAAAGAAGAAGAATCAAATTATAATACAATTTTTTTTTCGGAATATAGTGATGGTAAAGATTAATTGTAATCAAATTTGAAACGAACGGAGTAAGATATTGGTGACCACGGGTACTATATTGTACTGCGAGTTGGTATAGCGATGCATTGTACGACACGCCTGACTTCGGCCAGAGCATTGTATTACCTATTGACATATCGGAGAGTACGTATATTATTATTATGAATCGCATTGTGGTAATGTGGTGAGGCCGAAATTATGCATATGGGGAGGCATGCATACTGCAGTGTACTATGTTTTTCGGGTGAACGGAGTATGCAAACTCCGTTTATATTATATGACGCAAATAACTTATATATGTATATTGCATCATTATTATGACTTATTTCTTTCGATTGGGGTTGGTAACTTTTGATACAATAGTCTGTACCCCATCTACTGCCAGCATTTAAGCCATATAATTGAAATTTTTATATAATATTTTTAATTATTATTCACTTCAATAATATTTTTTATTTCTAATAAACACTTGATTGCCTAGAATTACAAAATAAAGAATATTGTTTTATACCTATGCTCCGGCGAAATAGTAAACATGATTTAAATGTCATGACAAAGTCCACGTGAGACTTGGTTTTCTTTTATGCTGACGAAAGGAAATACGACTGATACATTTTCAAAAAATCCTACTTCTTTTTTCCGGAATTTTTCCCACTTCCGAATTAAAAAAAGGCGTTTTTCAATTTGGACTGCATCTTTGAGTGTATCCAATCTATTCAGAAGCAGCCGAAATTCTTCGGCGAATGACGTTTCATTTTAAATAATTTGGAACTTGAATCTGAGTCTGCAAGGCGAGCGATGATATATGATTTTCTGAATTGAGAAAAACGCTCAGTCATGAGGAGTTTGACAGAAGAGAGATATATCTTACTTTTGTGTATAATAAAACCATTTTAGACACGCAACAGGAAAAACCAACACTCAAAATGTTTATATACCAAGACAAAAATGTCAATAATCCAGAAGTTCTATTATAATTTTAACATTATTAGATGTCCTAGCTTATTAGTCAAAACATGTCACTTCCATACGATAAAATTAATCTTCTATTGTAGTAAACTGACATTATCATCACTACTGAATACATTAACTATCAAGTTGTGCGTCATTGTAGAGAAAAGTTAGTTTTTTATAGTTTATGTAAATACTCGTATATATATATTTTTTAATTAATTGATTTTAAGTTTTAAGTTTCAAATCAGTTAAGTGTTAATGAAACAACACATATAAACCTTATACCATTTCCATAACAAATATTTTTATTAACAAAGATAAATGGTGATATTTTTCAAATGAAATAACTTTTTTAATATGTTAACCGCAACTATAAAAATCCTCTACATATCTTATCTTTGAAGGTCACCTATTACAGATATAGGAAAGGTTATTTATCTCGACAAGTAAATATTGACATTAACGGTGTAAATAGTGTAATGTCAAATAACCAATATTTTTATTTCATAACTAATTGAAATATCTCGTTTATTTTAATACTAAATTAATTTGTTCCATTATGTAAGAAATAATAATTCCTGTTGATTGCATTTCCTGTTACAACTGTGAATCATAAAAATAAAATAAAATAAAATTATATTTTTTTAGGTACAATATATGTACATAAAAACTCATTGAACGCTAAGGCATTAACACTGGAATTCCATAGTAATATAATAAGGAAATTGAAAATTACTTTATTTAATCTACTTACTATTAAAAAATATGTAAAAACACGACATGTTTCAGAGGATACCTCCATCTTCAGGGTGAAAAAAAAGATTTTTTTTATTAAAATTGATTTTTTGTTTTTAATATTTTTTTAATAATTAGTACATTAAACAAAGTTATTTTCAATTTCCTAAGTATATTCCTTAAAACCCACTAATGTTTGTATCTTTAACCGGTTTCGGCAGCTCGGTGCTCGTCTCGCTTAGTCACATTGTTTTTTGTCTGGTGCAGATTTCACGCGACAATAAAATGGCGCAAGACAAGCTTACTATCATATGTCACAAGATTCAACATAATGACCAAAAGCAAATTGTTTACATTAATTTCGTTCAAACGACCTGTTGCATAGAAAAAATATACATATTAATTTTTATACATAGTTAAAATACACTATTATATGATAACCATTATCTTGTATGAACGATCATAGATAAATTTCTTTTCATATTTAACTTATGAGTCAGAGTGATCTCATCTCTAGAGCATTCGTTATCATTTAAATAAACATACATGCATTTTTATATTTGTGTGTACACAAATATAAAAATGAGTGTTCTCAGCCTGACGAGTTGGGCGATTCGGATGGTTCTTAAGTTTTTTAACTATTATCTGTAAAATTATTATCTGTGTGATTCGTATTTTTATCTGTGTGATCACTGAAGTAATAACGACTTCGAAACATTGTTGTATTGTTATTATTTTCCATAACTTAGAGAAAGGTTGCGTTTTCAATATTAAATTAGAAATATAAGTTATATAACAATGATTAACACGATGTCGCCAATCAGAGAGTAAACTCTTTTTTTTTTTAAAGACTAACATCAAGGATTTATATCAATGTTATTAGAATTTTTATTTACAATCTTCAATGTGAGCAGAAAATAGCTCATTATTATGAATAAGGAATCTGGTCGTGTTCCGGCTTGAACCCATGTCCCCTGCATCAGGAGCCAAGCGTTCTATCCCCTAGACCACCACCCAGTTAATAATGGCAATGATGATGATGAAGGTACTGCTGATAATTACAGCTGCACCATTTTAATATAATAATTGAAACAACGATCGTCGTCTGAATTGTTTTTCTTAATTAATTTAAATATAAACTAACACCAAGGATTTAAATCAAACTTATTTGATTTTATGATACATTTTCCAATATGAACAGCAATAGCTAATTATTACGAAGAAGAAAACTGGTCGTGTACAGACTTGAACCTAAGTCCTCCAGATCAGGAGTCCAACGTTCTGTCCCCTAAACCAACACAGGACGAATCTTTTTAATTAACTCGCAAAGTCCTGATCACCTTGGCATAGATACAAATAGTTCCGAAACCAATCGGAATCAAAAGTTATCAATTGTTAAATGAAAACAAACTGTACTTCCAATGTTTGGTTATACTGTGTGACTACAAAGTATAATGCTAATTATGTAAATCATATACATCAACTAACAAAATATTCAGTGAAGTATTTTTTGCAAGCTCTCCGAATCAATGCGTTTGCAAATAGTCGCTGGCATAATTGACCAATTAATCAGCATACGTCATCGTGAGAGTACGCTGAAAGAATGTGCCAGAAAGTCTGACATTGACATATGCAATTTCGTCCTGACTAACACCTCTTTCTTTACATATGTACCTACCTCCATATATTATTGTCACGCAGTGTTATCTTATCCCTGCGTTATGAGTGGTTTTATACTTATTATTATTAGCTTAAACTTGAATTTAATACTATCGTTCCAGATCTTGGTGACGTTTTTATCGGTAACTCAAATGCATTGAAATTTCACAATGATAGTCAATTTGTGAGTTGGTTTACCCATTGACATTTTTGTAAAGCGATTAATATTTACACATTTATTGAAGGGACGGGGTCCTTAAGACGTATGTGTGGTTGAACGATATACGACAGAATCTCAAATGCTGAAATAAGAAATGAATGTAGAGCGGAATAAGGTATTTTGAACAAAATTATGAAAGGATCACTGCGTTGGTTCGGACATATGCAGCGCATGGATGGAGAAAGAATGGTTAAGAAAGTATACGATAATGATGTAAATGCAGTAAGGAGTCGAGGCTGACCGAGGAAAACATGGGATGATCAAATCAATCAAATTTTAAAGGTTGGTCATGTTAGAAGTCGGAAGAATCGACGTGCGTGTATGACTCCCTGTATGAATGTGTAGGAAACTAGAGAGGTGTGCCAGGATAGAGTAGTGTGGCGGTCCATTCTCTCTACTTACTCCTACGGTAAAACGGCGTGATGGTTTGTTGTTGTTGTTGTTGTTAGGAAAATATGTCTCATTTCAATATTAAATAAAAATAAAATATTTATTGTATCTTGAACAATGATCTAAAACTCATTTAAATTATTAATACTAATGAAAACGTCTATTTTCATACCTAACCTTTCTATTTAAAACGAACTTCCACCAAGAAATTTCAATTAAATATATTAATTATTTATAGATTAATCTTTACTAATACAGCGAGTAATATAAATACGTCGTTTGTTCCTATTTCAAACATGATAATTTTAAGATATTTATCTTACATAATTCTATTTATAGCTTAATTTAAATCTTTTTGAAACTCGTCTAATTTATATTTCACATATCATAATACGAGTATATGGTTTATTTTAAGAAATTCTTAATTGGAGGGAAAATATTTCCTACTTGATATTTTCCTAGTCCCAATAAATTCAGGCGTGTATTACGCACAAAATTTTGTATAAATAACACAACACATTTGATTATGGAATTAAAATAATAATAATTCACAAAAATACGTAAACAGGTTATTTTTGTACCTCTCAATTGATAAATATAATTATTTAAATTTTCAAATCAAGCACTCACGTAGTAAAACATTTAAAAATATAAAATTAATGAAAGACTTTGTACAACATTTTTTTTTTTATATGTTTATAGGGAAGTTTGCGTCCCGAAACATGTCTGTGAAAAGAGCGAAAAATTGTTGTGGTAATACAATGTTTCCAAAAAGTTATTCAAATTTGAATCCATAACACAAAGTAATGGCGAATATAGAAGGACAAAACTTTGTATTTACTATAACAACTAGTTTTTATACTGCCCTGGTGAAGCTTGGGTCCAAGCGAAACTAGTTGGCATCAATTATAATAACCATACCGTAGTTAAATACAAAGTTTTTATTTTTATTTTTTTATAATTATTTAGCGCAATCAATTGCCTAACCTCCAATTAAGGGTTTATTTGCTTTTGAAATGCGGATATATGGTAAAATATTTAAAACATCATGAACAGAGAGAGTCACAAACGAGGAAGTGCTGCGAAGAATGAAGAAAGAAAAGGAAAATTCATGACCATAAAGCGCAGAAAACTGGAATACTTCGGGTACATTAAAATAAATGACAAAAAATAAAATGCTGCAACTGATTATTCTAGGTAAAATAAACTGTAAACGTGTCGGGAGAAGAAGAAAATCCTGGCTACAAAACCTTCGAAAATGGTTCCATTGCAGCACAACACCCCTGTTAAGAGCTGCTGTATCAAGGGAAGAATTAGCCATGATATTGTCCAATCTCTGATAAGAGAGGAACAAGAATAAGAAGGGGAATATATTTTAAAATATAAATTATAATTATGAACAACTTGTATTTTAGTATTGAAACACTATGTTACTATAACATTATAAAGTTTTAAAATTTAATACACTGTTATTACGTATCACGATTTAATTGTATATAATTTGTAAACTTTATGTAATAATCTTTACATAATTAATTGTTGGACAAAACATTACGATGCTTCAACATTATTCAATATTTAAATTTGATACACTATTATTATACGTATCACAATAAAAAAAACAAGTTGTACTATGTGTGCAAATGCGGCCAATAAAAACCAACAAGAATTCGACCTCCAGGCAGACCACTCAAAATATGGCAAAAAGTTGGACATCTACATCCCAGGAACAGGACACCGTCCTAAATAAAGCAGAAGAAGAAGAAGAAGTTGTTTGTTACACCTGATGCCCACGTACGTTGGTGTAACAGGACAACAGACACTGTGGCGACAATCTCATAAAGGGAAATTGGGATACGCAGAATAACAGTGCTTAATATGTATATATTTCATAATAATCTTGAGGTACATAACTTGTTTTTGTAAAATATTCAATTTAGAAACATTTTCATTTTTAATATATACATTTAAAAATTGGTTCTAATAAATTATCCGGGATCAGCGTATCGCCGAAACAAACCTTTAAGCAAACGTTCTCTGTGCCGCCTAATGACAGCCATCGGAGTCCCGCACATTCGTCTCATCGGGCGGAGGACAACGACAAATAATTGTCGATTACTGCAAGATTGCTCTGGTCCACAACAAGACTTGGGAGGCTGTAAATCTCGCTGTAAACGACCAAAGCGCCACGTGATTTGCGACCCTCGTAAGACTTGTCTGTAAAAGTAAAAAAAGTGTTTAGAATAAAAAAAACGATATCTTTGCTCACATTGATGCTTCGCATAATAACTACAAACAAAAAAATGTAACATTATTATTTGTGACAACAATGATTCAATATTGCATAATGAAGCAATATGTAGATGGATTTTGCAAAACATAGATTTGGAAGTATAATATTATCTATGATTCGAAAACTTATTTAAAACAAATTCAAACTTGCAACAATATTTTTTTACATTTCACGCACATATTACGAGTATATTTGAATTTAATTTAGTCGGTGGCAATATTGAGCAACAAGATGGCGTCCATTGGCCTCTGTCATTTCTCACATAAAAAAATAATTTCTACATTTTGTTTATTGTTTTAGTACATTCCAAAACGTGCGACGGTTTAAAGAAAATTCCACGTGTATGGATGTGCATCGCTGCAGGTGGTTATTGCTTTAATGGTGGTTATTGCAATTATTGTTTTTATGGTGCTTCAAAATGGAAGAAATTTCACAAGTGCGCGCAATGATTCGATTATTTGTATTTTTTTTTTGGCGCAGGATATTTGTTAGAAGTGAGTATTTCATTTTAATTATTCAAAATTAGACAACCTTTTATATTTCAATGATGATTCGGTGTACACGTATTCTTATTCAACTACGTCTGTTGCAATATTGAGCAACAATATGGCAGCTATAATTTAAAATTTGTCACACATTTTTTCCTGCATCGTGGCCATTATTTTAGTTTTTTCCTAGCCCCTCCACCTACCTCCCTTCCCGGGTAGTCTGTTCCAAATATCGAACCCAGACCACAACATCTTCCAAGAAAACCTACTCTCACCATCCAACAGAATTCAACCTCAACATTCAATATAGAAATTTCCAACACGTGGGGGAGCTATGGCTCCAAGCTGGTACTCCCAAGAAGAATAGATCTAAGAATAAGTCAGTGGCGTAAGATTAAGTAAAGCTCTTTAAATAACAATATTGTTTCATCGTTGTTTGTCTTGATATTCGCGATAATATTAATTTTATTTGAATTAAAAATTCATTATAAATTATTTTATAATTTTTATATTTAACCAAGTGACATGTGTCGTCGCCTCTTGATTTAAAAAGTCAAAAAACATAAATAAAAAAGGATATTATTTTATTTTATTAAGGTGAACTCACAGAGCTGTTTCGAGCTGCCAGGGACAGAGACGCATACTCTCAAGTGATAGTCGCCGTGAGGAAGGACCTGACAAGAGACCGAAAGAAGAGGAATTCTCGCAGAAAGCGTATGCTTTGAGTTCGAACTTTATCAGAAAGGAAAAAAAGTATGTATAATTTAATTTGTGTTAACTTGATTATTGTTTAAAATGAGATTTAAGTACTATTTTGCAAGGTTATGTTTAGGTTACTTTACAAATATTTACTCATTAACGCCTGATTTTTTTCTTTCTCTTTTTTATTTTATGTATGATATATCATACGTAAGGTATTAGGAATACTTTGTAAGATATTTGGGCAGTATTTTAACAATTACACGATTCGCGTATAAAGTACTGTGTACGTTAATGCGCTAAATGCATTTTTGTGGAAATGTATAATAAATAATGAAAGGGTCATTAATATGGTTTGGTCATGGAAAGAACAACTGAAGGAATTAAAGTTTATGTTAGATGTGTGAATGGAACAAAGAATAGAAGAAGAACGATGAAAACAATGCACGATTAAATCTATCTAATACTTTGTACGAATGTTGAGGAATCGAGAAAACGATGTCAGGTCAGAACAGTGTGGTGGTTCATTGGTTCTGTCCACCCCTACCGAGAGATGGCGTGATGGTTAATTTGTTAGTTAGAAAAAATAAAATGTTCCCTTTTTAAATAGAAAAAGATAACATATTATTTTATGAATATAACGATTAGATCCATAATAACTTAAAATACTAATGTAAATCTAAACGCTTCTGGAAGTATGTAACGTAATAATAACGCGCTCGCCTACGTTACGTTCCGATAGAAGAGGCATCATCTTCTCGGAAGGAGATAAGATTAAATTCCACAATAATGCCTCTACAGAATTACAGATTTCATTGTTATTATTGGAATACAAACATTAAATTATATGTAGGAAGACGGATTCCTGGAATACTTGAAGTAATGGCTTTTCATAACATCAGATCACAAAATTATACGCAATCAAACTGAACATTTAAAACTGGTAATTGTATTCTTATTCCAGATTCACGCCTTACTGAGAAACTATTTCTAAATCTTCAAATAAATTATAGGAGAATAAATTTATTTCACTTTATTTTCATCATATCATTGATACAAATTTAATAACTCATAACAATCATTTTTATTTACAGTTAGCCTTCTAATGGTGTAAACTCCATAGCAAATTAAATAAATGTAAATATTCACATTTGTAGTATGAAGTAAAATTAAACACAAAAACACATTTTTAATAGATACCTTGTTTTATTTGTATACATTACATTAATAATTCAAGTATATTTTATTAGTTTTATTTTGTTTTACTATGTAGTTTTTGTTTTACTTAAGATTAAAACGCAAAATGTATAAATATTTTTTGTTTTATTAGATTAGATGCAGTCTTTTATATGTTGTTTTTTAGATTTCAAACACGTCTTAATGCGCTTTTGAGGTGGTAAGCCTACTATTATTATTAAAATGTTTTGACTTTGACAGAAACTTGATATTTGATTTTGGCATAGCAAGCTAAAATACGTCCATCCCTTTCAATTTGAAATAATAATTTTTTTCTTTATATTAAAAATTGCTATCATTATGAATATGTATAATTTAGTAAAGATAATAGAGACAAAAATAATCATATTAAATCGTTTTCTGTATTTTAAACTAGAAGATTTCTAGGCTGTTATAACCCAATGCCAATAATTCAAAAAATGCCACCCATTAAAGGCTTTGTATAATTTATAAATAATGTTTTCTATGTTATTGTATTTTTTTTGTTTTAGATTTCAAATGTTTTGCCTTGTTAGGATTAAAATTTTAAAGCTTTACTTGTGTCTCTCTTTGTTTTATACAAAATATATTTGGATTTGAGTTAATATTGCTATAATATACTTGCATAAAATTTCATGACAGAGCTTCATTGTACATAATGAAAAAAATTTTTTTTTTCTATGTACATTTAGTTAAAATCCGCCTGTGTTTGTCTCTTCTATCGTTTTTTCATGTTTTTTTTTCCTTATTTAGGATTTGAGTATTTTAAATCAGACTTTTTAAGTTCTCGTAGTATGACACCTATTATTCATAGTGAAATTTACAAACAAAAGCTTACTAAATATGTTATCCTGGAAGATCCTGAACTGAATGCGTACCCACTTTGGTAGTTTCAGGGACAACATTAGAAGATGGGGTATCCTTCAGGGTGGTACGATGCTCTGCATCTTCATCATGCTGCACACAATGCAGTACCCTTGCTGCCCTGTGACATGTACGCAGGAGGATCTGATTCGGATCTTCGGCAGTGCGATCCAGCTGGCAGAATTCTGGGCCAACGTTGTTTGAGCGAGGTTGCCTTTACACGACGAAGAAGAAGATAAAACACACAGGAAAGGTGAGTTCCAAATTTAAATATTAAATTATTTTAGTATTAACAAAAATGAACTCTAAATATTATGCTGAGCACCTCTACTATATCAACAACGGTGATTTTTGTTTATGCAAAATATCACTTATGCTAATTAAGAACACCATATTCGTAAAGCCAGGCACCTAGTAATAATTAGCATTTTACTTATATTGTGGTTTATAGCAGATGGAATCAGACCGATCGTAAAATCTCGCTATTTTATTTCGAGTTATTTGTATGAAAAGCAAGTCCGTACTTTGAAATCGTACCTCTTAATTGTACTCTGTATACAAATGATCCAAATTAGAATTACTTAAACGCAATATGGAATCTAGTTTATGTGGACGCGGCGCGGCCGGATTTAACCTGCCGGCACGCGCGTCCCGCTAGCGCACGCGCACGCGGCCGCTCGCAGCGGGTGCGCGGTGCGCGTGCGCGGTGCGGGTGGACTTCTCTAAACACTCTCAAAATAAACTCTCGTTTCTCTTTACACAAAATATATTTACCCATATACATCTTCATTATTTTCTTGGACAACTCCATATGAAATAATTAATATGAATGTAAACGTCTATTTTCTAGAAGTTTTATTATATTTTATGGGAACGACATATTTCTTTCACTTTCCAAGGCAATGGATTTTATCTTAGAAAGGCGAAACATGTTTTATTATTCCCATAAAATATTATAAAACTTTTAGAAATGAAGATGTTTTCATTCGTATTAATTACAATGTACAAATGTTTGTTAAGTTATCCTAGAGAGTGGTTAGCAACAAAGTCTATTTACATTTTTGCTGGTTCTTGGGATACGACTTGGGCCTTTTTTGTTTTTTAGTCACTTTTTAACTTTCAACACTTAAAAAAAAGTTTAATCATAACTTTGGAGATCTGCATTCTCGGAGCTTCGTATAGATTTTTTAGGTTCGGTATATTTCGATTAATTATGATATCATCAATATTTAAAGTTTTCCTTTATTTGCTCATTTGGAAAAAAAACAATATTTTGAAAAATTCGTAGTCAGGAAAAAATTATCATTAAGCATTGATCTTGGTTTCAAATCGCAGCTCAATCAACGTGAATTAAGAAATCTTCTGAAAACATTTTTTTTTAAACATGTATTTTTACTAATTATTTAAGCTAAAATACAACAAGCAAATATTTTAATGAATTTCGTCAATATTCGCAACTAATTGACAGCACGTTTTTAAATACATGTATCTTTAAATAAGAGTAAGTTACGAGGTTTCAGATGTTTCAATAAGTTAACTCTTTGAGTTTATCTAAAATTAGACGTTTTATGAAATAATGGTTTATGGGAGTGACTTTCTATGGCATTTACAAATGTTTCAGTCATTTCATTTTTATTTAAATTTCTCTGAAAAAAGGGAATAAAATATAAACATTATGATTGACACAGAGCGGGCAGAAGTTTCTGACCCCGTTCGCTATATTACGGGTTAAATGTGTGTTTTCTCCTTGAGAGGAAGATAAAACGGACAAGAGACCTTGCTTTATCAAATTGGGTAAATGGACCTTTGGCGAATCACCAGCGGCAGATAAGATAATATAGCAACTATGGCTAAACGATTTCACATTATCTCGTCTTCGCGTACCCGTTCTCGTAATATTAAAATCACTCACATTTAACTTGTTTACCATTGGTTACTTTACAGACGTTATGGGCGTCAACTCACGAAGATAAAAAAAAATATTACATTGAGGAAATATAATTTGACAAACAAACAAACCATCCCGCCGTTTCCTCGCAGGGGTAGGCAGAGAGAATGGATCGCCACACTACTCTATCCTGGCAAACCTCTCTAGCTTTCTCCACATTCATACAGCGAGTCATACACGCACGTCGATTTTTCTGACTTCTAACATGACCAACCTTTAAAATTTTATTAATTTGGTCATGCCATGTTTTCCTCGGTCTGCCTCGACTCCGTAACCCATTTAAATCATTAACGTATACTTTCTTATCCATTCTTTCTCCATATATGCGTCCAAACCATCGCAGCGATCCTTTCATAATTTTGTTCATACATTCCTTTCTTATATCAGCATTTGAGATTCTGTCGTATATCATTCTACCACACATACGTCTTAGGGATCTCATCTCTACCGCATTTATTTTGCTTTCATCCTTCTTCTGCCAGTTCCATGTTTCGCTTCCATACATTAGTGATGGGACCAGAACTCCATTGTGAACGTATTTTCGTGAACGTATTATAATTTGTATTTTCATATTTATATTACAAACCAATCTTAACTTGTGTTCAAACCAATTTGAAGAACAAACAGCACACTCGTGTTTATATTATAAAATTTTACTGTTATTTACTGTTAAACAGCTTTACTGTTATTCAAATATGTAAAATAATCTACGATATATTAAAATGTCATCGCAGAAACATTTAATAAATTATTAATGAAATTTGTAGACATTAAAATACCAGATCCTGCTTGAGTGGAATTGCAGAACAGTGTATATACAATATAACATAATCGTATTTATTTTCACAGAACACTATTTTTAACTAACCATTAGATCAGAGATAACATACTTTACTCCCGTTCTCATCATTCATACATCGTGTCATGCACGCTCGCCGATTTCTCCGACTCCCCAGTGGCCGACATTTTATATTTGTTTGATTTGATCATGACACGTTTTTCTCGGTCTTCCTTATCTTCTTCTGTTTACATCCTAAAGATAAAATTTATTTACCATTCTTTCTGCATTCATTCTTTCCGTGTGTCCGAACCATCTTAATGATCCTTTCATTATTTAGATCATTCGCAGTGCATTCAATTATTTTATTTGATTTTTACATGTAATCATATACATTTTTAACACACATTCTTCTTAGATAATACATATAATTTCTTTTCAATTTATTCTACTTTCATCCACATTTCACCAGTTTGTTTTTTGATAAAATTTTATTAAATGTATCATGTATTTGGTTTCGTATTTTTAGAGTTGACATTTCTACAATTTTATTAGCGCTAGCCAAATCGATGTAAAGGGTATAGCTACCATATTGATTCTCATTATATATGATAGGTAACTTATATATCGCTATTTTATTGTCACGTAAATTCTGCACTTGACCAAAGACAGTGTGACAATCACACTGTCGCCGGGAATTGAACCCGGGACCTTCACTGTGACAGTCAAAGCACTTACCACTCGTCCACGAAGGTATCGTCCGTCATGTGCCACATTTCGAAACAAGACGTTACACGAAAACCGTGTTTGTATCAAATAATAAACCCATTTGAAAACGATATCGATTTCTGCAGTAACAGCTTCATTCCAGTAAGATAACAAATTATTTACTGCGTTCATTGGATGGCTTGTCCATCGTTTCTAAATCTAAGTTTTAATCGCGCATTAGCAATTAATCTATAATTTATTCGCATCGCTATGGAGTAAGAATGTAAAATATTTATCCACACTTGTCTTAATCCTGAGTACTGTTGATTGCATTTTCTAATGCGCTGATCCCTCGATATGTTTATTTATCGCCGCATAATGCCAGTCCTTAGCGCTCATTAATCATTTGTTGTGGCCCGATAGCGGATAGCGCGCTAATCTCCGATATCTAGCGATAGCCAGGTTCAACGCACGACTGACATTGAAATGTTTCCATGGATGCTGGAGTCTGGCGAATATTGTTTGTTTATCTCGCTGTTACTTCGGAGAATTGCACGCTCTATTCGCGGTACTTCGCCGTTTGTATTGCGGTCCGGCTTCCCAGCATCGCCGTAAACATTTGATTTCTATTTCTACAAGAGTTTTACAACATTATATTGATCAATAAAAAAGCTGTTGCTTCAGTACCACCAGCGGCATCTTAATGTATTTCTCTATTATTTGCAGAAACGTCTTTGAGTGCACCGTTTTGTACAATATATAAATGTTCAATAACTTGTAAATAAACTCATATCAAGTGTGCTATCAGATATAAAACTATGATACTTCAATGAACTTCAATCAGCTAATTCGCCGACCGATTTTGGCTTCATCAGGTGTTTGTAACACTTGATGTTTTGTTTGTAATACCTGATGATGCCAACATCGGTTGGGGAAATAAATGCTTAACTGCTTACATAGAGCTAAGCATAATTTACTTATTTATTGTTTCTTGAACAATGATATAAAACTCCATATTAAATTATTAATATGTATGAAAAAAATATAGTTTTCAATGAGTTAGAATGTTATTTACACATTTGATAATGCTTTAAAAGTGCGAAACATGTCATACATAAATATTATAATAAAACTCCTTGAAAAATATCGTTTTTTCATACATATTAATAATAATTTACTTACCACGCACACAACATTTGGTCTGAATATGGAGTCTGCAACGGTCATTGAAACGTCGACCAGACGGTATTTATGGAAAAAAATTATGTTTTTTGAAATTCCATGGTAGAATTTCATTGTAAATAATACAAATAATAAAAAAATGGTTATAATTTTTTTTAAATATATATTTAGTTAAAATCCACTGATGTTTATGTCTTCGGCGGGTTACGGGAGCTCGCTGCCATCTTCTAGTATGATGATCCAGCAGAAGATGGCAGCGAGCTGCCGAAACCGGTCGAAGACACAAATATCAGAGGATTTTAAGTAAATATACATTTTAAAAAGATTTTTTTACAAAAAAGAAATTATTCGAATTTTTTTATGTATGTTAAGAACATGGGATCCAATCTTAAAATATATATTTTTTAATCAACTGTAACAATCTACGCATGTTCTGTTTAAGAAGATTTTTATTTTCTCTGCAGTGTCCTTGAAAACGGCAAAAAACAGCAATATGCATTTTAGCCCAACTTAAAACGAAATTTCGTAATAAACGTATATTAACTCTAGTTATCCATTAATGAATGCTTCGGTTGAGACAGTTTGCCGTTAGCTTTCAGTTAAATGTATCTTGACGCCATACAATTACGGGTAAATAGTATTAAAATGTCGACCGCGGTAACGAAATGCCCTCTATCGTCACGACGCGCATTTGCCGTCGTTGCGCCGGTTTCGCATGTGTTAATAGTACAGGCGGGCTGCTAATTAATTGTCCCAACGAAAGGCCGGCGAAGTTTGCCCGTCAGGGATATAAAAGTACCAACTTCGTTAACCACCGTCAATTGATTAGCGTCGTTTCGGGTAACATTGGACACTTTTAAATGTTTGGCGCACTTTCTGATATAAAAAATCACTAACTAAACGAACTACTAACTCGTAACTACCTAACCACCTCGCCGTCTTCATGAAGGGTTAGGTAAAATAATAGACTGCCACATTGTTCTTTCCTGTCGCACTTCTCTCGATTCCTCAATTTACATCGTGTCATGCACGCCAGTTGATTTCTCCGATTTCTCACGTGGCCGACATTTAATATTTACTTGATTTGATGTTGCTACATTTTCCTTAGTCTTCATCTATTTCTAGCTCCGTTTATGTCGTTTACATATATTTTCATCACCACACATTTATTTATTATTTACACATGTCTAAACCATCTTAATGGTCCTTTCGTTATATTGTTCATGCCACTATCATACACACTGCATTACTTCTTATTTTTGCATTCGTCACTGTATAATGATGACCTTCGTGGCCGAGTGGTAAGTGGATTGACTGCCACCACGAAGGTTCCGGGTTCGATTCCCGGCAAGGGCAGTGTGATTGTCACACTGTGTTTGGTCTGGTGTAGAATTCACGTGACAATAAAATAGCGATAGATTAGCTACATATCACTGGTCACGCGAATCACTATGATGGCTATAATACCCTTTACATCGATTTGGCTCATGCTGTCATGATGTAAAGAGCGATTCAACAAAATAATAATAAAAAATAAAAAATAATAGTAATATACAGATTTACCACACATTTGTTTATTTTCAGTTCCAGAACAGATAAATATATATTTGATATCAAATCAGATATATTTTATTGTCTACAGATTACACATTATATATTAAAGGGCAATATAAAAAACCTATAAATTTTAAAGCCCATAAATTGTTTAAAAAATGCCCCAATTTATATTGATGTCCGGATAACATTGGACATTCATAAATTATTTAATGGGAATGCAGATGACTAAGTAACTTCGATGATGAATTATTAATTTGATCTAGTTCAAATTCACTTATAGGATTTATGTATAAATAAATAAATTGTTTTCTGGGAACAGAATACGTTGTTAAACAAAAAGCGATCGCTCAACCCAACTAATGCCAGGTCATAAGTCCTGTAAGCGCCTCGGCCACCATATTCTGTTCCCAGAAAATAATTTACATATTCGTCTCTATTGGGATACAATTAATCCTTATAAAAAAAAATTATCCGCAATGGGTAAAATCCAGTATTTGTCTACAAGAATTTTTATTCATTCAAAATGTTATGTAAATACAAAGTAAAAAATTTCCAATGAGTACTTAACTCATACGTACAAATGTTAAGACTTAAAGCAAAAAATGTTAAATAATAACAGCCATCCATCATGGTTAGTGAGTTATTTATATTTTAAATTACAAAAAAGCTTTTCGCTTCTCAAACTGTAGGGATCCCGGGCAACCCCGTGGTGTGGCGACAGGGTTAATGGCATAAAATTATCGTGTTCACTCAAAAGAAAATCAAATGCATGAAGGTAATTCTCCAGCTTATGCGTTGTAAAATAATTATTCTCCAAGGGATTTAACCCTTCACTGCCCACTGGAGACTAGCTGGTGAACGTGATAAAATCAATGCAAATATGATCGCTGATGGTAGAATTTGTATTTATTTTGTTGTACATTTTAGAAACCTTCGCATTATCGGTCATAGTAATAAAAAATACCTTAATTGAAAAGCGTTCTTAATTCTCAAGTTCGGGTATTATCAATACTATATACGATCAATACTATATAATGCAAGTTAGGGTATTATCATATTTGCTAAGTGAAAAAACGGTCAGTAAAAAAGATTTTGTATTAAAGAAGATCTATATACTATCAAGATTTTGTTCGTTATCTAAACACAATTTTTTTATGACAAAGATATATTAGGGAGATTTGCACACATATTTTTATTAAAAAAAGTAGAAAAGACAAATCCGATGCGACTAAAGGCCTGAAATATTAGTTTTTTGTTAAAATATTACGCGTTTATTTAATAATTAAATAAAAAGATGTTTTTTAATCTGGGCGACCAGTCTATCGATGCTAGCGAGCCTGACGAAACCTGTAGCTGTTGTAATTAAGCCAAAAATGTAAGCAATTAAAAAACTTAACTTTATTTAATAATAATTTAAAATGAACATCAAAAGATTTCATTAAAATCAATTGATTATCCTTAAAACGTATTTATTTGTTTTCTTACTCACACACGTCACAATAAAAAATCTAGCCCAACAAACTTGCCCATTAGTATGAGATAATGATAAACAAAACCTCTCAACAATCAAACAGTTTTTTAAATAAGTTTTCAATATATGTTGTAGCTTGTGGTAATCATTGATCAAGTTCACATATGATACACCGGGCCCGGGCATGGAAAGGTTAATAATTTTGCCTACATTATTAATCACTTCCCTCATCAATCAACGGTGATGACAAACAGCGCAACAGCCCAGAAAATCCGATAAACATCTGAGTGACCATAAAACTGAGCGAACCTCTGTGAAAATAAAAAATGTCTCTTTATGCAGTCAAGAAACGATAAATTTGTAATTTCTCTTTTTGTTTTCAAGCCGAGTGTTAAGACGCTTAAGTTTAAAGCGCCCATAACTTTGGATTTAAATAAAAATAATTCAGAATTAGGGATAATAGTGTAAATAATGAATAATACGTTGAGACCAAGGGCGGTTTTTCAATGCGAATATTGGGTTAATGACCGCTCATTGTTAAACAGAAATCTCTGTATTTGTTATTTTAACGATTAAAAAATTACATATGTTGTTTTATACATACATTAGGAGCATGCGATATAATATCGGGAGACCTGACAAGGTACGTTTAAAAGATGAAGTAGAAAGATGCAAAAACTGTTTAACTGTATATCTCAAATAACATGGTCAACCAAACTTTGGTCAAAATACTACAAGGTTTCTTCCGAGATATTTACTCAGATACGAGAACTTAATGGAAGTTTCCTGCTAAGGAAGTTGCCTGCTTATTCTTGCTAAGGCATCTGAGAATACCCTAGCAAGTCGATACATGTGACATCCTTGTAATAAAAAATGTTTTTATAAATTTCAAACCATTCACCTGACACATTTCAGCTATGTCGCCGCGGGACTTTATGGTCTACCACGACATCGTTCAACTATCGCAGATTCAATCTGCCGACACTTCTTCGTCCTGCTGAGTCACCAAACAACACGTGTTTTGGAGGCTCCAGATCTTCCATGCCGTTCCAGAACTCATGTCAATTTATCTTCGGCGCAACAAAACCAAGACCCACCAGCTTAGAGAAGGTAACTCCTACTTAAATCCCTGGTTAAGGCTACGAAGCAATTGTCACAGTGATTGCCAATATTGACAAACCTGACAAGATACTTTTAAAATAAGAAGTAGAAAGATGCAAAAACTGTAAAACTGTACATGTCTATTTACATGGGCAACCCAACTTTGAGTCAAAAACTGTAAGGTTTCTTTTTAGATATTTACTTAGATACGAGTACTTAATAAAAGTTGACTGTTTATTCTTGCTAAGGCATCTGAAAATACCCTAGCAAGTCGATACATGTGACATCCTTGTAATAAAAAAAAATGTTTTTTATAAATTTCAAACCGTTCAGCTGACACATTTCAGCTATGTCGCCGCGGGACTTTATGATCTACCACGACATCGTTCAACCATCGCAGACTCAATCTGCCGACACTTCTTCTCCCTGCTGAGTCACCAAACAACACGTGTTTTGGAGGCTCCAGATCTTCCATGCTGTTCCAGAACTCGGTGATGTCCTGGTCCGAGGAATCCGCGGAGTATTATTCCTTCGAAGCAGTATAATCTCGTGTCATCGTGTTTTGTAAGTATTTTTTTTATTAAACTATAACTAACCAACTAACAATCACGCCGAAAGGGTAGGCGGAAAGAATGGACCACCACACTGTTCAAGCAAACCTTTCCAGTGCTTTAAATTTGGTATCCATATTATCGTATTATTTACTCTCATCAATGTAATATATGTAGAAGTTCTTTTTAGATAATAAGAAAGACAATTTCTTGATAATATATATTCAGGCAGCGAGGTACCGAAATTTGCCGAAGTCATAAAATCATGATGAATTAAACTAAATACCTACATTGTTTTATTTTCACTATATCGAAATTCGCATTAACAAATAAAATCAACGAGTTATGTGTTTTACGTAGGAAATTCTATGTAAAAGATAATATCTTGCATTGACCAAACGAAAACAGCAGGATACAAAAATAAAGAACGTTGATTAGGTATACAAAAATATATTAAAGGGTCATAGAGCTGTGTTAGATATATTGATTAAATGAATGAAGGGAAAATAGTGAAAGAGATTTTGTTAGAGATGTTTAATTAATTAACTTTAGCAGTTGAGGAAGCTCGATGAAAGTATGGCACGTACATATCAATTACAGATAATAAAGACACCGTTGAATTGGATCAACGATTGAGCCATCACGTCGAATGGAATGATACAAAAACTATTGAAGCGTATGTCTGAACTTGGACATACGACATATTGGTTAGTTACGCGATTTTACTGGAACTTTAGTTTGTTGTATTTCGATACCCCCTCTTAAGTGATTTTAGATATTTGTATAATAGTCAAATATATGAACAGTCTTAATTGAACGAGATCAATTGTGAATGGTCAAGGTTTGGATTCGATATCTGAAAAAAACGAATAAATTTGTCAAGATGAAACCCACTTTCATCATTCAATTAAAGTTTTATCCTAATTATTATATAGTAATTAACTGACTTATTAACTTACCACCACGTCGTCTCACTGGAGGGGTAGGCAGAAATAATGGACTGGCACACTTTTCTTTCCTGACATACTTCTCTCGGTTCCTCAACATTAATGCATCGTGTCATGCACGCACGTATTATTATAAAGTATATCTAAACGAATTTGAGGATTTTTTGTTAAGCATTTAGTTTATTTTTATTTTTATTTCCATAGTAACGTCGTCTGTGAGATATTAAATATGCACAAGAATACTTAATGTAACTTTAATGTCAATACATACTAACGTGAAGTTTTCTTATGTGTTTTAAGAAAAATAAGGATTCAACCGATCGATTTTTTTCAACAAATACAAAAATTTATTTGCATGTCCTCGAGCCGCCGCTGCTTAGAGCACCTACTCTTCTCAACAGAAATATTACATTTTTGGCGTTTGTTTACCCAAACACTTATTTTGTATAAACGGCCTTGCATAAAACTTTAATAATATGTTTTGCAAACAGGGACTTACGGTAAAAAGAGGTTCTAATATTTTTTATATCAGTCCATAATACCTGTAAGTTAAGTTTAAATATTTTATTACAGGAATCTTTTTTACTTTCCAGTTGAAATACCAATGGTGTCTGCAACTATCGTGGATATCAAGCAATCGTAGTATTGGAGCGAAAACCGGTAAGTACAATTTTATTTATACATAAAACTGAAAATAATTGGTATAATTAGCTTTTATTATGGAATTAATTTGATTTTATTTTTACGATAGTGACTAATCGTTTTTATTTTGTTATTATGAGATTATTAAATATTGACTACATAAATATTTCATTATCAGATGAAATCAAACAAATGAATCCATCAAATTTACCCGATTTCCATCACGTAGGAGATTTATCACCTTTCAAAATGTTATTGTTTCTCAGTAATATATTTAACAGCAGAAAGCAGGAAAACAAAAATATAACAACATATTTCATAAAATAGTTTTATTCGGAATGTTTTATTTTGCTAAATATTGTAAGATTCAAATTCAAAAAATGATGTATGGGTTTTGGGTTTGATTATTCGAAAATATGTTTTGTAAATAATTTTGCAGTCTTCACCTACAGGGTGAGTGTAACGTTAATGATGTCACGAATTCCAGCACTAAAATAATAACGCCACAATACAATGTTTCACTTAAAATATATGTATATGTAAATGCACATTAATTTAGTTTCTATTTAATAATATTATATAATATGCTCAAAAGCAAAGTTGATAGAAATAATCAATTGTTTTCACTTATCTGTGTATATAATAGTAGCTTATTTATTTATAAAATAAAACTCCTCACAAATGTTCTTGAATCCAATCGTAGTACTTGGTAACATCCGTAAAAACTCGTGTAGGTCTTACTCCACATTCTTTTTTAGTGTCTTTAAATGAATATGATAAAATAGCACCCAAATAAGTCCTCCCTTCTCGTTTGAGGAACAGACCGCTTCCCTGGTTTTCCGTACACCAGCGAGTGGCAACTCTACTGCGAGCGCATACGGTCTCCTCCGTTGTAATTTTCGAATACAGGCTTTCCTTCCTGCATTCGTCTAAAGTTATAATTGGTAAATCGAATTCCCTAGCTCTCATCGGTAATTCACTCACGTCCCATTCAACCATTGAACTACGATCACCTTCTAATATTGTGCGTGTTAAACATATTGGTAAAATATAACTATTTAGTTCCACCGGCTGCATTTTTAACAAAGCAATATTGTTATCCATGATCAAAGTGTTAGGATTAAACTGTGGATGGAAGATGATCTTGTAGACAGCCCTCATCTTTGAGAATTCATCTGTCCAGGCTGTCAGGTCGTACAGCCCCACCCTGATCCCCAGCTCCTCAGTTCTGATAATCCTGTTATTGAGTTTGGCTATGGACTGGGCTGCCGCTACAACGGTGTCTTCAGAGATGAGTGTGGCCCCGCTCACGAGCGTCAGCTGCGAAATGTCCCTTCTAAAGATTCCACTTAACCATGGCCAGTTTTCGCGCTCAATTTCAACGCCTTCGATTGGAATACCGCAGTGCGAATATATTTCTTGTTTGGTGTATTTTAATGGTTCGAGTTTTGGAAGTGGTGGTGCTCTGACATAATCATCAAAGTGAGGTCTTCCAGAGTCAAAAAATGGTGGTTCTTCATAATGTCGTCTTATAAGATGTGATGTTGGGAGTTTGTAAGCATTTTCACAGTTTTTTTCCAAAAAAATGACACTTTTTTTAAACGATATTTCATCTTTAATAAGTTTTTTATCGACGTATTCCATAACATTTTTGCAGCCATTATAATCATCATTATTTATTCTATCAATATCAAATTCAAAATCATTGGTTAAAATAATATTGTAGTATGAATTTTGCGGCCAATATCCTGTACACACAACGGTATCATTTATGGCAATCTGTTCTATATAGAACACATCAGTAGAAGATGGAAACTTTAACTTGTAAGTCACTGGTTCCAATCTATTATGAATGATATTGTAGACATCTGAAGGACTTTCTTGTATCTGAATGAAACCTTTAAATTTCGATGGTAACTGTTTGTCAAAACGAATTGAAACAGTCAAGTTCAATATATTCCCAATATCTTTGCTGGGAATTTTTATAGCACCAAAGTATCCGTCTTCATCGTGTTCATAACTGAATATTCCTGGACACGGTGAAAGGAACTGACCTCTAGATAACATTACGAAAAGGAACAATGAAAACACTGTCAATAAATATCTTGGTCCCATTTTGAGGGGAGTTAAAAAGCCGATATATGTTTTAGCACGGAAAAATGTTTAATACGACCGCCTTACAGCACAGAACATTCCAGACTCAAGAAAGACGAGTTTCTCAGTTTGAAGTAGGCAGCAAACAAGTATTGATGCAGAGGTGGAGATCTCGCGACGTTCAATAAATTTTCCATTTAAACACCTACTATTTGATATATCCAATTTTGATTTGAAAAAGTATTACTCGACTTAGCTTATTTATGCACTAAATACAGGTATTAACATTTATAAGAATTATTTGTAGGCATAAAAACAACAAAGTTTTATTAACCATTTCAATATTCTAATGATATATTGTCAATTAACTAAAATTTAATGAAGAAAGAATGGTCTTCTTCTTATTATTCTTCTTCTTCTTCCTCTTAGCTGAGGTCGTATGACCTGTTTGTGACAGTGCGCTGTCCTAGGATGATGATGTCCAACCATCTCTCCATCTCTTCGGCGGCCTGGTTATCTCTTTTATCGTTAACAATTTTTGCAATTCTCAAATTCTCCATGCGGTTCACGTGATCTCTCCAAAAGTGCCTTCTGCTTCATACCCATCTCACTACGTCTTCAACACCACAGACAGACCTTATCGTTTCATTCCTTATCAGATCTCTGAGGGTTTTGCCTATGATGGAGCGTAGGGTTCGCATTTCTGCTACTGAAAGAATGGCGACGAAAGTATATGTAAACTACGTAAAATGAACTAGAAATAGAAGAAGATCGAGAAAAACGTGGCTCGATCAAACAATCAAAAATTAAATGTCGGCCACGGCCACGCGACGAGTCGGAAAAATTGACGTACGTGCATGATACGATAAATGAATGTCGAGAAACGAGAAAAGTACGTCAAGAAAGAACGGTGTGACGGTACATTTTTTTTGCCTACACCTTCCGGGAGAAAGGGTTTGTGCTTTAAAATAACAAATATTTCGTATGTCAAGGAAACAACGAAAAAAACATTTAGTAAAATACGTCATACATGTATAAAAAATCTTAGTATTTATATATGTGTGGTTTTTCGATTATTTATAAAAAAAGGTAAATAATTATTAAGCGTCGACTATGGAGTTGAATCCGTGTTGTTAGCACTACAAGGAAAACAGGTTTTATGTGAGAAGACATTTATAACTAAAACTATAATTTTTATTAAAAATTAAGCCTATAAAATGCGAACTGCGTTTTATTTTCTGAAATGTCTGATTTAACAAAGATAACCCTCACTTCATTAGTACATTTTTTACTAACAGTCTATTTTAAAATATCATTGTTTAAATAAAATTAGAAAATAATCAAAATATAAAGGTTGGCCATGCTAGAAGTCGGAAGAATCGAAATACGTGTATGTATGAATGTGGAGGAATCTAGATAGGTGTGTCAGGAAAGAGCAGTGTGGCGGTTCATTCTCTCCACCTAATAGGTGTCAGTCTTTTTTAAATAAAAAAATAAAAATCTGGCGACAAAATCTACTCGATTGAAAAAAGCTAAAGTGAAAAACTCATATTGATTAAATAAATAATTTGTGATATTACTCAAGATTCATACATTGTATCATGCGAGCACGTCGATTTCTCCGATATTTGATTTATTATATGCATAGTGCACTTACATATGTTTTAAAAAATAAATGTATTTAAATACGTTATGCAATTTTTAGTGACTTGCAACTGTTGGACATAGTGTATATTTTACGAATATGTACTAACTAACCATCACGCCTTTTTACACGAGGGTTAGGCAGAGGATGAACCGCCACACTGTTTTATCCTGCATTTACTCACGCGCGTCTATTCTATTGCTCTTCATGACTTCACACATAAAAAGTGAAACTTAAAAAAACTCCACGCAATATAACCATTTTACAGTTAAATGGATACTTTTGTCTAAAAGGAGTAAAGGTGTATGTGCAGCGCGATGAAATCAATTATGAAAGTCATACACAATAGTGACGTCATTCTATTGAGCAATAACAAATGCAAGCGTTTCATTTGACTCACAATCTGTTGCTGAGATATAGCCGGATAGTGTACTCGTTTTGAACTCGTATTATTCTTTCGCAGTGGCGCGGGCGTCACGAATAATATTCCTTTTTTTATTTAAATCAAAATCTGTCTTACCTAAAGCACTTACAAATTGGCTTTTGACCACCATACGACGATTTACTTCTGCTTCTTCTCCGGCGCTACAACCCTTGGTGGGTCCTGGCCTCCTCCAAGATACGTCTCCATCCCGTCCTATCTCTGGCCGCCACCTCCCAGTCTTGCTGCTCCAGGACCCGACAATCTGCCACGGCACCATCCAGCCATCGCAGTCTCGGCCTACCGATGCTTCTTCGCCCTGCTGGATTGTCATACAACACTCTTTTGGGGGGCTCCAGATCTCCCATGCGGTGCAAGTGCCCTAGCCAGCGTAGTCTGTTAATCTTTATAAATTTGACCACGCTGACGTCCTGGTATAGATCGTAGAGCTTTGTGTTGTATCTCCTTCTCCACGTCTGACCATCCTTAATAGGTCCGAAGATTCTGCGGAGGATCTTCAGCAGTTTCAGTTTAGTGAGCGTCCAAGTCTCCGAGGCATATGTTAGGACTGGTCTAATCAGCGTTTTATATATTGTGGTCTTTGTCTTTCTAGACAGTAGAAGCGACTTTAGGTGCTTATTGAGGCCAAAGTAGTATCTGTTTGCTGCGAACATCCTTTTTCCAATCTCTTCACTAACATAATTTATTTTGTTAACTAAGGATCCTAGGTACGTAAACTGTTCCACGGTCTCACGACGATGTACAATATCACCCAATTGTCGAATAGCCTTGGTACTTACGGTATTTTTATTGGACAGCAGCAACAAACCGCCATGCCGTTTCCTCAGAAGACACACCTATCCTCTAGGTTCCTCCACATTCTTACAGCTATTCATAAATGTACGTCGATTCTTCCGACTTCTATTATAGCCGATCTTGAAATAATTATTATTGAAGATATTTTAAATTCCTTTAGTACATAACTTATACGAAAGAAAACGTCTCTTTTCTAGAAGTTTTATAATATTTTATGATAATTACATTTTTCGCCTTTCTAATTCATTATTAAATAATTTAACACGTCTAAGAAATGCGACAAATTTCGTTTCCATAAAATTTATAATATAATTTCTAGAAAGCAGACGTTTTCATTCGTGTTATTATTTAATATAGAGTTTATATTACTTTGTTCAAGAATCAACAAATCATTTATTAGATTTTTGGTGGTTTATGCAATACCACTTGCTCTTTTAAAGTGGTAGTTTCCCATCGCTTTCCACGTTTTTAAATACAACAGGTTATTTGAACCAAAATACTATATAAGTTATTTACGCTATTAACGAATAAAAATGGTTTATCATAAAAATGCATCAATACGTTCACATATTTCCTATAAGAATTAATACTTAAATTTCGATAGTAAAAATGAATGTTTCTAAATATTAAGCTCTATAACAAAAAAATACTTGTATTTTTAAGCATGCAGGTATTATTACTTGTAATACGTGGATTTTGTATTATACATTAGATGTGGCGAGGTTTCTCTTAATTATTTTAACGTTACTATTACGAGTCCACACTGCCGTGTAACACAATTATCGTACAAACCAATGGCTGGCCGATGTTAATCAAAATTGTGACTTATTGTTCAATTACCGAGTGACCTTTTTCGCTTATAGAAAACCTAGATACAGCATGCTTTAGGGATATAGTTCACTTAACTTAAAGGCAATTATTCAAATTTATTATGCAATTTTGATTTTCGATTTGCGATTTGGGTAAAAAGAATTTTTTTTCTGAATGCATTGCTGTGAAAGTACCACACTAGATCCAATGTTTGCCAAGGGCTAGACTTGTAGAACTACTAAAATGAATCTAATTATAATATATTTTGCAACCCACAGCAATAACTTAATTTTCACTAGTATTGTGTAATGAATACTGCATTTGGTAAGATTAAATAAAGTATTTTTTATTTCTAAAGATAAAATATAATAAAACACTTATGTTGCCACGAACTAACTATCTAACCATCATGCCGTCTCCCCGAAGGGGGTATGGTTATTATATTTATATATATTAGCCTAATTTTGTGGTTTTAGTTTCGGTAGCAAAGGACACTATACTTAATTCATTATTAAAAGTTCATTAGCTCTATTGAATAGCACCAGAGTCCTTCATTACAATTTTATTAGTTAGAAAATTATTCTACTATGAATGGCATAATTATCTACAAAAAGTCTTCTTTTTCTCTTCTTCCTCTTAGTTAAGGTCGTTTGACCTGTTTGTGACGGTGGGCTGTCCTGGGATGATGATGTCCAGCCATCCCTCAATCTCTTCTGCGGCCTTCCTGGTAATCTCTTGCTGCTTGGGATTTCATCTTTAACAATTTTTGCAATTCTTGTATTCTCAACGCGGTCCACGTGGTCTCTCCAAAAGCGCCTTTTGCTTCTTCCCCATCTCACTATGTCTTCAACACCACAAACATACCTTATCGTTACATTTCTTATCCGATCTCTGAGGGTTTTGCCTGCGATGGAGAGTAGGGTTTGCATTTCTGCTATTAGTTAATAGAAAATTATTCTACTATGAATGGTATAATTATCTACAAAAAAAGCGAATAGTTTTATTTTCCTATCAAGCACTCACTTTGTGGTTAGAAATTAAATTTCAATTATATTATATATGAAGCAACTTGTTGTCCTATTGTCGTGATTTAGCTTGGGTACATGTAAAATGAGTTGACTTCAAATATTAATTTATAATAGTAAACATGATTGTTTAGTGGTTTTTCTTGGATTTAATTTATATAAATTATAACAAATTTGTTCAAATCAGTTTGACAATGCCCTCGCAAGGCGAAACAAATGTTGCAATTTATAAATATTTTTTTATAAATTAAATCCAAGTAAAACCACTAAACAATTGTGTTTACTATTATAAATTAATAATAGAGTTTTAAAAAATTAATACCCCAACCATCAATAATATGACAACAAATATAATTACGACTCAGTTGTTCAAAATCAAAATGCTCATTTTATTTTATACATAATATTTACCCATTAATTTTTTTATATAAAATATAGTCAATTACATATAAAACGATTATGTTTAGTTGAAATTCTTAAAAAAATTAATGACACGAATCAACCGTAACTTTTTAACTTTCACGACTGACCGGTATTCGGAAACTCTGTGTATACAGAATCCTCATTTTCGTTCAATGAATTAAATTTTGATTACTTTTTATGTACAAATGAAGTTTTCTAATCTCTCGAAGTGCAAAGTATGACTTCGGAACTTTGCAGGGTGGCCTGAGCTAACAGATGATGTTATTGGAATTGCGTAATTTCGATTATTTTAAAATAATGAAGTTTGAAAGTAAAATGGTAGCGAAGAGCTAATTTCCGGTTAAACAATTGGAATCGAAGTTTCTTCTATTTCTATTCTTCATGCTTTTCTTTCCAATGACTAAGGCAATTATTCGAATTGGAAATCGAAAAAAAAATTAACCCAATTTTACATTACTGTATTTTTTACTAAAGTATGTTATATTTATTTTAATTTAATTTTATTAAGTATTAGAAATAAAATTAATATAAATTAAACCCATTATCTACCGTGATCCTTAAATGACTATCGTGAAATTTTACTCGCCTGTAAATTATATCTGTCAGTTTAAATATAAGAACATTATAGGGTCCTGTATAAAAAAACTAAGTTTATTACTATGTCAAGTTTCTTTATCTCAACATATTTCGAAGAGAGTAGTATCATTTAACCCTCCGTTGGCTATCTTAAATTATATTGTTTTGAATGGATGCAAAAATATGCACCAAAATCATATGTAAACGTTTTTGTTCTAAATATCCAATATTTTATTTATAATATATTTGGACGATAATATTTTACTTCAGTGGGATGATCTACAGTCCAGTTAAATGTTAATATTGTAATAAACAAAAGATTATGATCCTGCACTAGCTATGTAAATAATATAAATTAGAAACACATTATGAAAATAAAGCTAAAATATAATAAAACTTCTAAAAAACTGACTTTTTCATTCGTATTAACTATTTAACATGGAGTTTTACATCATTTCTCTTTTATTTTTAAACTTTGTATACACAACACTAAAATTATTATTATTTTTAATAACATAGACATGTTTCGGACAACCAGTCCTTCTTCAGTGATACATATTATAAAGATACGTATTTAAAATATTATAAAATTGTTTACATGATCTGACAGATGTTATAAAGGTTTTTCTTTATAACATCTGTCAGATCATGTGAACAATTTTGTAATATTTTTTTATGTGCATCTTTATAATATGTATCACTGAAGAAGAACTGGTTGTCCGAAACATGTCTATGTAATTTAATTTTTTTAATGTTAGTCTTGTATATACAAAGTATGTAAAAAAGAAAAAGATAAATAAAGCATCTACAACAAAAAGTATGGCGAACATAGAAGAAAAGTTTACACCATTGTTCAAGAAACAATAAATAAAATAAAGCTAATTGAAAAGTGAGCAAAATCCTCTGATCCTACTCGTATGTCATTATAACCCAATATTTGGAGTTTCTTCTCTCTTCCAACATTTTAGGTAAACGGTACGATAGTTAAATTTGTTAAGATTAGATATTTTCTTAATGAGTCTATTCCCCTCGATCGTCCATGTTTTCCTCGTTCGACCTCTATTTTTACCTCCGTGACATCTGCTCGGTAAACACTCTCCAAATTTGCATCTGGCAAGCGCTAGGTGAATGAAATCAATGCAGAATATATTTCGAGTTCTCATTACGTTCGTATTGTTGACTTCACACCAGGTTATCGTCCGTATCTGTAACCTTCCTCATACTTTAACCCCAGATCACAATAAAACACAAACTAGTATTCTGGTCTTGATATCCGAATTTTTACGATTTATTTTCTTATTTACTGAACTCTGAATATCATAATTTTTCGGAATTCAAGAAAATGTCTCTTATATCGACAAGTAGTAACGTGAAAATATATTAAAAAGTTTTTTTTGGCTAGTCATTATATAGTTTTTTTTAGAGGTTATGTTTTTAAACTGGCAACATTTGATTCTACAGACTGTCAATTTGGCAGTTAAGATTTGATTTGTAGTCAGTACGTTTTGCCATTTTAGCCAATTGCTCGATAAAGTTGTCGAAAATTGGACTTATCATCTAAATAAAATAATAGCATAAAATTATCTAATTAATAAAGCCAATATCATAAACATTAACATTATTTTAATGTGTTTTTTGTATTTTGAATTTATATACCTCTAAAAAAACACCTTTTATATAACAATGTGTATAAGGGTATTTGTTTTAGAGGTATACAAATTTAAAAAAAAAACGCATTAAAATAATGTTAATGTCTATGATATTGGCTTTATTTAATATATAATTTTATGCCATTATTGTTAGAATATGATTTTGGGCATATGAGCGCCACGGCTAGCTTGAATGCAACGCAATGGGTAAAATGGCAAAACGTATTTACTACAAATCAACTGTCAACTGCCAAATTGACAGTTAGTAGAAACAGTGTTGCCAGTTTAAAAACCAAACCTCTAAAAAAATACTCATATATATTTTTATACTATTGAACTTATGTATCGAGCCATATGTAATATATTGAACCTGCTTCATCAGGATAACGATAAATAACTATAAATATACTGTATACAGAGTGCTCGGAGAATAATCATGCCAACTGCAGAAAAACATTGTTTTAATTCATATGGTAAATTATATTTATTGACTTGTTCAATACTAATGACATGTGTGCACTTACAGAGGTATTGCAAGTTGTGGAACATGTCATTTCACGTAATTAACCTTTAAAAGTTTTCACTTAAATGGTAGAATGAATTATTTATTTATTTATTTTTTATATAAAATCATAAAAAATACTGAATATTGATATCAGTTTAACTTGACTTATATTAAAGGCATTAGTCCTTCATCAACAGGAGAATAAAGTACAAGTGAAAAGGGATAAGTTGAATAAATTAAGCTCGACAAGCATATTACATTCAATACTAAAACATTATTTTTATAATAACCAGATGATTATATAAAGTGCCCTGTAGAATGAACGTTTTCTGAGAGTATTGTGTTATTTTTTAGTGCGATATAATATGTATAATCCCTCTAATGTTTTACTATTATAAATATTTTTACAAAAAAGTGGATAGTAATATTTATTTATGTATTTTGTATCAAAAAGTTCAATAAGCCATTTCTATATTTTTCATAATATTCATGATCCATGAATATTATCCTTTCCTACTAATTTCTCACCTATCCATTCGTGTTTTTCTCTTCATTATATATCTTGCCATACCCTCTCCCCACATTCTAAATATTTAAATAGTATATGTTTATTTATATGTAGGTATATTATCTAGAATTTTTATGTTACCCTGGTAAAGTTCTGGCGGAAGCGAACTCGGTTGGTTCGATAAAACAACATGAAATGGTGTAAAAGCAAAGTATAACAGTGATTTAGATTATTATTTATATTTGTATAACTTGAATTTGAAGTTAGTATGTATTGCGTAGTGGCTTGCAACGTCCATCGGCCGGATCATCGATATCACAGTCAATAAGCTGATCGTGTGATGGTTATTGCAGGAGGTCATTATACTTGTAGAGACACCTAAAAATTGCCAGACAAGACGACGATCAGATAAGCGTTTTTCGGCCCCTGTATCTTTTTGTCATTGGAGTAGGGCAAACAGCTCGGAGCGAACGCCAAAATAGCGTGCAAATAATGCTATCTATCGATGCTTTAACACATCGGGCAATGTGACTCAATTTGCGATAATTATTTGCCTTGCCAGGTGTTCCCAAACAAACATTTTCCGATGCTGTGATTATCCCACATTTTAAAATGTTTTATTCGAAATTTAAAAACAAAACGCACGTTATATAAAACCTTTATTGGATTAACATACCATATACTTAAATACTTATCCTGCAAGGATTAATTTGATATGAATATGTAAATATATGAATCCAATTGTTATGTAATACACTATACCGTATTATTTTAAGATATTATATTTTAACTTGTATTGTTCTCTTAAATCAATTAGAGTTAACATATAATACAATACAAAAATGTTCAAATTATTGTACCAAAAATACATTTCGTTAAGGTTATCCCTGACGCAATCATACAAAAGAAACAAAAGTTATAAGAGAGCAAATATTTGGAATATTTCAAATAATTAAAATAAACAAAAATAATCATCAATTTTAGTGTAATTGAAATAAATTATATAATACGTATTAACATTTTTTTTAAATTTATACATAATCTTTATACTCAATAAAGATTGGGAATCGATCTCGGAAATTACTAATTTGGTACCGAATTTTCTGATATTTCAATTAAATGTTGAAAAAGTTAGTACGTGAAAAACTTCTGTACTGTTTGATAAACAGTGCTTAGATGAAGTATACAGGGTGAATATATTCGTAAACGAAAATCCATATAAGTAATAAACATAATAAGTTCATATGTAAGACACATCCGCGGGTATCTCAGGATTCATCGGACCATTTGAGCTGATCTCGGCCGAGAGTCCAACACGCTTCTCGCGTAACCCTTTTAATCCTTCCCCAGCCAGCGGGAGTTAGTGAGATCCATACAAATGGTTCCTTAAAGGAGTGACACTTGGCTTATTCCAGATACTTCAAAGTGCTTCTTACTTCTTACCCGCCTCAAGGGGAGTTAGTGGTTCCGGAGTTAGCTTGAGACCCTTGTATGTTATCTGCGAATTAGCCCACCCGCCCCCTGCACCTTTAACTTCGCTGCCCTCTATTATTTATCAGTGATCATTAATGCAGGGTATCGTCTGCTCTGTCTAAACTCAGTTGTTTAGACAAAACATTCGGAATGGTACACTATCAAATAGTTTTTATTGTATATCGATGAAGTTAAGGAGGAGTTCACATCTGAATACGGAATTCATCAAAAAAGCTTTTATTCAGATAGAAAATATCCTATTTCATTGTAATAAAAAAGTTTATATGTGGTTTCAATGTAACACTCAAATCCAATGCGTGAGTACATTCTGAAGTCTCCCAAATTTTAAATATATATATTTTTAAAACTAAGCAAATGCGAATTACATACGTTATGAAACCAAATTAAAAATCTTAATTTCTAAATTAGGATATTTCATAACAAACTACATTCTAATTCCAAATGATTTTTTTTGTGTGAATATATTTGAAATAACTAACTAACTAACTAATCATCACGCCGTCTCCCCGAAAGGGTAGGCAGAAAGAATGGACTGTCACACTTTTACTGATGCGGCACTCCATCCTTCTCTTTTCGCCCCGCGGGAGACGCGGTGTGATGGGTTGCGAACCTCATCGCCACCAATAGGCATCTCCCGCGCACACTTCGATCTTCCAACATCCACAAAATAAATCTAAAACAAATAATATAAAATACAATGATATAAAATAAAATAACAAAATAAAAATAATTTAATACAAAATGTTATTTTTAGATGGTGCACATTTGTCTATTTAATTTATGTTCCACGAATCCACCGTTTTTTAAATTTAGCACATAATGTAATAACACATAATGTTTTTCCGATGTTGCACATGTTGACATGGACGATCCGGACTTTTGTGTTTATTTAATTTATGTTACACGTATCCACCGTTTTTTAAATTAGCTGTTATATGATTTAATTAATGTTCCACGTATCCACTTTTTTATTTGGCAGTAATTAGGCACTTAAAACCAACCAACACCAGCAAGAACTTTAAAAGAATATTGAAGAAATTATTCAAATTGTCATTGGAACAAATGAAAAATTTATTTTTACACCTGTCAAAATTCTTTATATAAACGAAAAAACTTGTATAATTTTGACATCAAAACAGTAAAAACGTATTACGTCTCACAATTAACTATTATAAAGTGCGGCAACAATCAAATTGACCAAAACAATTCACTTATACACGTAATTTCTTCAAATTCACGGGAGCACCAAATGAACCAAACCAAATTTTCAAAATTAGAATTAGAATTATTTGAAATAAGTTATCATAAAATATTTTACAAATAATTAGAATGAGTGTAACTTTGACATCTTTGATTTTTCATTGTTTCTATAAAATAGTAGTATTTTTCGATTGGAATTAATATCGAATAGAACATGATAAATTAACAATTTACAATTATTTATCCGGGTGGTGGTGTAAGGAATAAAACGCTTGATTCTTGATCATAAAAACTTGGAAACAAACCTGGAAAAGACACGGTTCCTTTTTCATAATAATGAACATTTGTTTACCTTGGAGATAACTAACTAACTAACTAACTAACCATCACGCTGTCTCCCCGAAGGAGTGGGCAGAAATAGTGGACTCCCACACTTTTCTTTCCTGACATATTTCTCTCGCTTTCCCAACATTCATACATCGTGTCATGCACGCGTGTCGATTTCTCTGACTCCTCACATGGCCGACATTCAATATTTGATTTATTTGAACGTGTCACGTTTTCCTCGGTCTTCCTCTATTTCTGGTTCCATTTACATCGTTAAGATATTTTTTTTACCATTCTTTCTTTATTCATTCTTTCCATATGTCAAAACCATCTTAATGATCCTTTCATTATTTAAATTCCTTGGAGATAATATTTAAAAAAAAATCCTTAGAGTTGTTATTTAAATAAAATAGTTTCCTACTTTTACCGTCCTAAGAATCTTATATTTAGAATATTTATATTTTTCACGGCTACTGCATTAACTACGCATCGATAACCATAATAAGGGTAGTGTGTATTACTTTGATACATGCATGTTGGGAGGCCCCTGTGGCTCGGCGATAAATTGGTGACTTAATGGACGCATACGTAGTGTGTCAATTGCACGGGCTCTTGACCGGGGACAACATTGAAATGGCTGATAATGAAATTCGTTACGTACGATAAGCGTGTTCAACGAAAACACGATAAAACTTGAGAGCGCAACGTAAACACGGCGAGTGTTTACTCGAGTTATAACACTGCGTCTCAGAGAATTGATACAGGGTAATCCGTGACGATGTGTGGAAGCAAAACAAAGGTGATTCTGTTGCTCAAATTATACAAATAGCCTAAATACGCAATCAAAAAGCTGTTTGTAGAATTATATACAATATATAAGCGGATATCTAGGAATGCTCATTATACCGAGATATACTGAGATTTTCTTATTTTTTTGTTTCAATTGGGTTTATTATATGAATAATTTTTTTTTTATATCTACTATTAGCAAATATTAAGAATAGTGACCCACCCACACAATTTTGTGAGTTGGGTTTATATTCATAAATTAATACCATATTTTCATAAAAAAATATATATATATGTTTGTACCCACACAAAGGATTTGGCCGGGAGCGAAAGGGATAAGCTTATTCGACGACCTTCGTGGCCAAGTGGCAGGTGCTACGACTGCCACACCGAAGGTCCCGAGTTTGTTCCCGGCGATGGCGGTGTGAGTGTTACACTGTCTATGGTCTGGTATAGAATTCAGGTGACAGTGAAATGGCGATAGATTAATACATAATATTTGATTGATTTGATCGTGCCACGTTTTCCTCGTTCATGATGAGGTTCAAGGATAAACTAGCAAAAATAAAACAAATACATTTTTAAATTTACATATTTATTTAAATTTACACTTTGTGGTTGTAATAATGAATATACATAATAAAATAAATACTTCGTATATTAACCACGGCATTGTAATTATATTTGACGCCAACTAGTTTCGCCTGTAACCAAGATTCGTCAGGCCAATAAAAAATTCCATTTATGTAGTTTTAATATTGCCCTGGTCAAGCTTGGGTACAATCGAAATGAATAGGCGTTGGATGACAAGAATACAGAACCTGTTCCATGTGGCGCAGGACAAAGATGCCTTTGCTGCAGTGATCGCCAACGTTGAGGAGACTTGACACGGCACCCAAAACAGAAGATATTTATTAACAATTCCGTGTTTAATATAATAAACAAAGCGCTTATTTTATTTTAAATATTTATTAATTTATTTAATTAGGCTATAAATTAGGAAATAACGCATTGATTAATAGACTGCTGTGCCAGTATGCAAAAAAAACTTAAACAATTGTTAGTGATAAAGTTTAAAGAAAGTGTATTTACTTATTTGTATATTACACATTTTCAAATGGGTATTTAAAAAAATAATATTAACGTAAAAATAGATAATTAGATAATACATAAAAAAGAAACTAATCATTTATATTTATTATTGTTTTAAATATAAATGAGATTTTTTCTAACGTTATGGAGGTCCATGACAGTCGCTTCATTTAAAATAAACAAATAATTTAATCAACCCATAATGAGTTTTCTACTCATGGGAATACAATGTAACTATTGTATGTTTATAAATAAATAATAATAAAAAAAACGTACCTGCGAGTACAAAATGTCCATAATATTGAAGATTTTTTTTAGATAAATTTTTAATATTATTATTATTATAATTATTATTATTATAATTATAATTATTAATTTTATTATTTTGTTAAATCGCCCTTTACAGCGCGAGCCAAATCATATTAATTCTCATGACATGTAAAGGTAGCAAATCTATAGCCATTTTATTGTCACGTGAATTCTACACCTGACTTAATACAATGTAAAAATCACACTGTAATCGCCGCGAATAGAAACCGGGACCTTCGGTGTGACAGTCATAGCACTTGCCACTCGGCCACGAATATCACCAATAATTTGCATCATATTTGATACTTAATAACGCCAATGCCAATTTTACACAATGTTCCATTTAAAAAACAGATACAATCTATATTTTGTATGAATAATTCACATTTTATATATTAATTAGCTCTAATTTAAAGGGTTCAAAATAAATCGCTCGTTTTAGGTACCTTAAATATCAAAGCTTTTTGTCCGTATTGTTGTTTTTCTCTTTGACAAAGATTTGTTTTTTGTTTTAATTTTCTACATGTTCATTGACGCGAGCAAATGAAATACGTACACTTTTTCTGCCTATCGACTAAAAGGTTCAATTTGGAGCGAGGGTTGGTTTCCTTTAACGAGGCGCAAGGGAAATCATTCGCTCTCAGTACTGATGTTAGAGAAATGTTCAAGCGAAACCCGCTCTTATTGCAGATAGAAGGCGATTTTAGTCTTAGCAATTTAACCCTTTGATTATTATCAAGCATGTGTAGGTACATTTAGGAACAGTTTTTTCAGATTATGCCAGATTTAATGTTGGAAAATAAAAGTGACGGAAAAATGGGTCAAGAACACAAAAGATGAGAAAATCGGGGATGCTGTTTTTCCATTAATATCAGAGTAGTGGTTGAGAAGCAAAACACTACTTACAATAACGGAGTATTATATTCAGACCAGTGGCGGCCGGTTCGAGAAAATGTGTAACATTTTTTTTAATATGTATTTTTATTAAAAATTAAAATAAAAATATAGTCAACTTCTAAAAAAATGATAATAATAATTTTGTTATACTTAGGAAATTAAAATAACTTTGTTTAATCCACTAATTATTTAAAAAATCTTAAAAAACACGACCGGAGGATACCTCCATCTTCAGGTGTAAAAATATAATAAAAACTAAACAATGAAAGACTAATATAAAAACGCATTTAAAATTCGATACAATAATTCTAATTTAACAATTAACCTTGGCTTTTTGTTATAAGTACTTATATTTTTTTAAACAACAATGACTTATTAATAATAATAATTACATGATGATAATATAAAAAGATACGAGTTTCAAAATTGTAATTTAGAGAAAAAAAACATACATTTGAAATGACATAATTTATATAGAAAATAATAAATGATTAATTTGCATTTGATTAGGAATGGGAGCTTGGGAGATTAAATGTTGACAAAGTATTTAAGGAGAAAGGAGTAAAAGAAGTAATCTGTTTATTAATTATGTTTTCACCCAATTTCATTGACTTAAAGATTTCAAAATTTTCAACTTTGTTTAATTTATTTCTATTGTTAAAACTGTGTATAGAATTTTTGTGTCATTTTTATCGAAACTATAGTCAAATACAATACAATGGTTAGCCCTCTCAGAAAAAAATGTATATTTGATGAGAGCTTGTTTGTGTTCGTTGATACGTGTTTTTGTACAAGTTCATTGTCAATAATGGCAATATTTTTTTTTGGTTTATTTGAAAAAAAAAAAAATTTTAATAAAAATCCACAAATGTTTGTGTCTTCTACCGGTTTCGGAAGCTACCAGAAGATGGCAGTGAGCTGCCGAAATCGGTGGAAGACGCAAACATTAGTGGATTTTAAGTACATGCATTTTTTATTGCCATTATTTAGTTACTTCTAGTCACACATATATTCCAATGAATTCTCTCAACAGCATATCTTCTAATTAATACTTTTTTTAACTTAGTTCTTAAAAACTTCAACTTTTGTCTTTTTTGTGTGACCAGTTTCGCTAGCTAGCCTGGAGATCCGTGAGAAGATTTCAATAAAATCATTCAATTATCTTAACGAATCTTCTGTTGAAACATGATATAAAATAATATAGTTAGATGTTGGAAGGCATTAGCAATTAGGAATACCAGAATTATTATTTTTTATGACATTAATGACTAAAACGTTGTCTTTTTACAATAAAATTATTATATATTCTGTTCATATTCTGTTCCCAGAAAAACAATTTACATCTTCATCTCTATTGAGATACAATTAATCATTATAAAATTTTTAATTTATTTATTTTTTCTTAGGTTATACGTTCACCACCGGGAGAATTATTTCAGCAGTCCTTGAAATATTTTTCTAAATATTTTTTTTTATAACCAAACACATTTTTATATTTCAAATGATTATGGAGAAGTTTTTTTTAATTAGCTGTTTATTTTATTTTTAATAAATGATTTAATTTTTTTTATCGCCGACAGTTTTATAACCTTTATCCTGTATCCGGTATAATTCAAAGACTAAAAATTTCATCCGTATAAGTGGAACATGAAACTAATCTCAATCTATATAGAATGTAACCAGATACACGCGTCAATTATCAATCCAATTATCAATTTTGATAAATCACGAATGTGAACGTTGTATTTAAAAATGGCTGAATTTTGCTCCATCTATGTTTATTTTATCAAAACATTTCTCAATTTGCTTAATAAAAAATAAAAAAAAACGATAATATTGCCCACATTTAGCAAAACAACCTATGAAAAAGATAGTATTTTGTGAGTCTCGTCGGACTAAATGAAAATAAAGCAATTAGGAAATTCCATAAAATAAAAATAATAAAAATGTTAAAAATATATATTTTTGAATCTTTATCACCCCGTTTTACCGAGAGTGTAGGTAGAGAGGATGTTCTGCCAATATTCTTTCCTGAAATACCTCTCAAGATTCCTCTGTAATATATTCATACGTCGTAACACGCGTGTACGTCGATTTTTCCAACTTCGAATGTATTTTAGGTGCTTTTCAGTAATTGATCGATTTGACCATACTATGATTTCCTCGTCTTCTTGTTTCATTCACATTGCTTCTTTACAACTTTCAAACCATTCTTCTCTCTTATATACATTTCAAGTGTGCAAACCATCTGAGTAGTTCTTTTTTAAATTTACTTAGGATGCAATCACCTGCATATCTTTTGCTTCTTATTTCATCATTCAGTATTTATACCATACATCGTTTTACCACACAATCTACTCAAAGTTCCAATTTCTATGTCATTATCCTATTTTGGAAGATTTATAAAACCACAGGGATTAAGAAAATAATACTAATATCCTTCCATAACGTTTTTAAATATTAACCACATTATGAGATGTTATAATGAATATTCACGTAAACCAGTAGTAAAAGTATGTCGATTTTTAATCATATTTTTTTTAATTGTAAAAAAATAGTCATCGGTTATCTCCTGAACATATTTCGTATTCTTCATACGGTTGATCGTAATAATGTAGTAAGCTCTTTTTTATTGTTTCTTCAGAGTAATTAGGGGATTCTTCAAGAACACCCCCATTTTGGAGTAAACCTATCTTTATGTTTTAGACCTTTAGATGAAATAATATATTCAGCATCTGAATACATTATTTTACCATTATCATACAAAGCCAGCTTCCTTCTAGAAATACCAGTCGGAAGTTATCCTCTTATTTCTGTTACTATCAGACTTTTTATTTAAATAAACTTTTATTTTTTTTATTTTTTTTTATTTAACTTTGAAAGGCTTTTATCTCTATCTGATAATGTGTAAATTTGCTTTATTATTGATAAATAAATTTATTAAATTTTTTGAAATTAAATTTTTTTACTTTTTAAATTAAAGCAATCTACTTGCTAGAAATGTCTCATTTAGTCGGAATGTAGAGAGATTCGGGAAGTATTCGTGTGACGATGTGTCTATTGTTTGTTTCACACTAACGTCATTGGGAGGGAAGGAGGAAACGAGTCGCGGGGACAGAAAAACAAAGTCACAAAATTAAATTAAATACGCACAAAATGCAATAATACAATCTCGGATATATGGTGAATCATAAAAATATTTTTAGCTTTTTTTAAACGTGTTCAAATCAAATCAAACCAAAACAGTTTATTTCATCATACAAAATTCATTTTTAAGACATCTATTGAGAACAGGTAAAATAATATATTGTGTATAGTACTCGTATACTACCAGAAACGCATGAGAGATGGTTCAACATTGTATTGTAAAGTATTGTAAATTGTAAATTAACATGTAGTATTGTAAAGAAAATAACTGTTAAATATAATGTAAATCCTATTTATTTTATCTTGAACAATGATGTTAAACTCCATATTAAATATAATAATTAATACGAATGATAACGTCTCTTTTGTAGCCATTTTATTATAATTTATTTCAATTACATATTTTGCCTGGCTTAAGGCATTATCAAATGCACATATCATTCATATAAATTGTAACAAAACTTCTATAAAACATAAGTTTTCTTTTGTATTAATTAATATAAATTCTTATATCCTTTGTTTATTAGAATTAAATCAAAATATTAATGTTATTAATTGAAAGTTGTTAGTAAGATCATTGAAAATAATGAAAATAAAAAAGATTTCCAATAAATTATACCACAGGTTATCTAAACCCAATAATAATACCATGTATATTTTTTAACTGTTGATTCTCATGACACGTTGGTAAGTGTAACTAGTCTATCGCCATTTTTATTGTCACGTGAATTCTACTAGACCAGTTTATAAATATATTTATAAGACTCATCGTATTATTGTATTTTGAGTTTCCTGATCATGCTCGTTGGGAGATCAGCCATTCCGCCCACTGTTGACCTTGTGCGCTTATTGTTTCCCTAAGTATCCGCATATTCCGGTGGCGCGCGTGAATTATTGCTCCCAGGACATGTCACTTGTCGCCTTCAAGGCTCCAGCATGACTGGCTATCGCACCAGCGTCGCGGATTGACCCATCACCGCTCTGCGTCCCGCGGTTGAAACTGTGCCAAACTGCGCAATTGTTGAATGTTTCAATGCTAACTTAAAAACTCATAAATAATATCGTAATTGTATCTCCTTAAACACGCAAGTTTTATTTAATAAATAACGTTTTATTACTTCATATGCGGAGAACAACTTTTATTCTTTTTTATTTGGCAGTTAAAAATAATGGTGGCGCTTACTATAAGGTCTGCGATCCTCTATTTTATGAAACGGTCTACACACTCAGCTATGCATGTTTCTATGTTAGGCTATTTGTAGCTGTAAATAATAATTTCTATCGTCATCACTCATATATTATCTGAACATAATCTGATGGAAGTGTATTAATAACATTAAATTTAAAATCGAAAAAGCAATCGCGTTTTCATTATATATTTTATAATGGTGTTTTACAAAATTAAAACCACAACCATATTAATATGGCCGGCGGGAAGGGTAAAAATACCCTATTTGTGAACCCGTAAACTGTTGGAAATGTAGAATATTATACATTTTCAATACAATAATATACATTTTCAGTTTTATAACATCTTGAAGTATACATATATAATAGTTAAATGCTATCATTATATTTCAGATACAATCTTTGCGCGGTAATGTGCGCGTAAATTTACCAGTAGATAATGTGTTGATATACCGAAAAATGGTTTAAATTGATGTGAGGTGTTTTTTGGTAACATTGGATATTTTCTTTCTCAATATAAAATATGCCGTTACTACGAATGAAAAGGTCTGTTTTCTAAAAGTTTTATTATATTTTATGGGAATGACACGTTCCTTGATAAGGCAAAATCAAACAATAATTTATCTCGCCTAAACAAGGCGAAACATGTCTTCCCCGTAAAATATATTTTTTTTTTTGGAAAACAGACGTTTCGATTCTTATTAATTATTTAATATCGAATTTTACTTCATTGTTCAAGGAACAATAAAAAAATAAGTTAGTGTTATTAAAAAAATGGTGTAAGGGTTGTGACATTCCATGAAACAAGTTTTCATTATTAAAATACTACCTGCCTCCACTTTTATGAATTTATTAACGTTAACACTGTGGAATTCCATAACGACAATTTTTATCTGAATTTAAACGACGATAGCTGTTAACTTGTTTGTAACACCTGATGCCAATATTGTTGAGCGAAACAGCTATCGTGGCATTCTCAAAAAGTGTAGTGTTGTATATTTAACAGTTAATAATGTTGAAGTACGAGCATAGTGTTTCGGTCAAAATAATGGACTATTTAATTACAACACAGATTTTTCCACTTCTGAGATAATTTTTCTCCACATGTCTCAACATTAATCTCAATCCGTGAACAACTTTACTATTGTGATAACATTATTTACCTAAAATTAAATATTATTTTAAGATTTTAGAATTACCATTAGATTTCTCTTTTTTAACAATAGCGCCACAGTCGAAACCATTAGGCGAATGATTTGATGGGAGTTTTTAAGTCCCTTTCATTTTGTATTACAAAACATTTGTTTTTTTAATGTCGAATGGGCAGTTGTAAAATCTTACAAGCATGAGGGTATGGACGAACCGTATCATTTTGTAATTTACATATGAAAGGAATTCATTATGAATTCAAATTCACCAACTAATTGGGTATCATCGCTCGGAAACGGTCCAACATGACCGACACCTTATCATTAAAATCTAAAACACAAACTGTGTTCCCGTATATGAGATGCGACCGCAACAAAAGCGCAAAAACGGCATAATTCTGCTAAATCAGGGCTGCGACAGATGTAAACAAATTTCATATAACTGTTAACATCCATAGAAACCTTGATACGAAGTCGGTTTGAAATTAAATATTGAATTTGAAATGAAATCCACCATGTATTTATTGACAATCTAAAATTCAGCAAGAACGTACATACCTATACGTTGATTGAATAATTAATCAATTGATGTATTGCAGGACACGACTTTCATTCTAACCTGCCTTCTTCTTCTTCAGCATATTACCGTCCCCTCCTGGACAAATACCTCCTCCATTCGCTTCCACGCCACTCTGGCTTTTGCAAACTGCATCCAGGTTATTCCGAAATGTTGTTCAGGTTATCATTTCACCGAAGTTGCGGTCGCCCTGGAGTTCTCTTTGCCGTCCACGGTCTCCAAGTCAGCAGTCTTTTTCGTCCGAGCTTCTAGCTACGTGACCTGCCCATTGCGACATTTGAGAGTCGCTACCGGTGGATGATGTCAGTGACCTTTATTTGTTATCTCACCGTATCGTTTCTGACACTGTCTGTAAGGCTTTTTCCTAATATGGTTCTTTCCATGGGTCTTTGGGTCACTCGTAGTCGAGTCAACTCTTCACCTGCCTATCATTTTCAATCTGATATTTCGTTATCATGTATTTTAACCCCTATTGCGTGGTTGACTTTATTTGCAGTAAAAAAAAATTAGCTCCAACTATATTTAGCTACTTCTTTAGGTCACACAGATAGTCCTTGTTCATCATACAATTACGTACAATTTAGTTGTAAGGAAATGCTGTATGCAGGTTTAAAATACATATTCAAACATGAGCTATAAATGTAGTCTGCCGCAGTTCAAAACATTTTTTTTGGACTGCAAATGTCGCTAGCCGCATCACAGGGGCCGAGGGTTAAATACAATTTTAATATCTACGAGTATTTGCAATTCTAGTTTCAATTTAATCTCTACATTGTTGATATAACTTGTAGTTTATTATGTTTCAACTACCATTTCGAGTCTTATTTGCATTATTATCTCGACTATCATTCTTATTTTCTTATTCAATCTCGATATCCATTTGGATTAAACCCTATATTTAATCAACATATATTTTCACCCAGCTAATCACTTCAATACTCACTTCCATTTCAATCAAGATTCAGTTTACTTTCTTGATTAATACTTGACTTCTAATTAAAACCTTTCTAACATTTCTTCCGTTTTTTTTTCCTCCATTTCGGACTCCACTTCCATTTAACAATTTTCTTCCAATTATTCTTTTCCATTTCTATTTTCAACTCCCATATTAATTACATTTTCCCCTTCATTTTGATTCCCATGTTTGTTTTCATTTTAGCCATAACGTCGACTGTTGAGTCAAGCGATCGCTAGGCTGGTAGCCCTATCCAAACTAAAACTGCGAAACTTCATAATGCCTGTCAGAATGTATAATTACCGGTGCATCAGAATCATCCTGGTTTATAGCATTGGAAGTACTTTGTTCCCTTTGTTGCGATAGACTGCCGTGTTGATCGTAATATGACGCGCCGGTCGCCCAACAAAGGAGTCGATTCTTCCAACAGATGAACAATGGCTTCACAAAAGTATGACCAACACACTGCTTGCTGATGCGAATTAATATCCTCATTTACATTCGTGGAGGGGTAAAACTGCGTGTTTAAAATGTGCAGTCCACAGCAAAACAACTACATTCCCAACTGATCTTCTTAATTTCAATTTAGATATTCCAGACTGACGCTCTGTCCCAGAACACTTTGATTCCTTGAAAGCTTAAATTACAATTATGTATTTTGTAAAATGAAAAGACTTATTTTAATATCTTGTAGCCATAACTTTTCAACAAATTTGCCAATTAAACAGAATGCGCAGGTTAACTTGGGAACAAGTACGAAAAAAAAATTATGTGTTTTTAGCTGGTCTTTAAGGCATAAAATAAATGTTTATACTTTTAATCAGTATAACAAACTATGATGGGTCTTAACTTCCTCCGAGAAACAGCTTTATCTTATTTTTTCTCTGGCCGCTACCTTCCAGTTTTGTTGCCCCAGGAACCAACGGTCTGCCAAGACACCATCCAAACATTGCGATCTCAACCTGCCGACACTTCTTCACCCTAGTCTTAATATTTTGGAAGGCTCTAGATCCCCATTTGCAGTGAAAATGACCTAGCCAGCGTAATCTCTTAATTTTAATATACTTGACTTCTCTGACATCTTGGTATAGATCGCAGAGCTCGGGGTTGAGACTTTTTCTTAATGACTATCCTTAGTGGGTCCGACGATTCTGCAGAAGATTTTCCTTTCAAAGTTTAATTTCATTTTGTCACGTTTCGTAAGTGTCCATGTCTCTGAGGCATACATTACAACTGATCTAATCAATATTTCAAATAAAATGATCTGTATTTCTATGCAAAGTAGACGCGACTTTGATTGTAAAACGAGGTCAAAGTTACTTCGATTTGCTTTAAAGCATCTTAAGGTTCATCGAGCCTTGGAATAATTTTCCTTTAATATTATATTTCAGTAGTTTTTAACAATAAATATATTTTAACATTTGTAAATTTGTATTTAAACCACTTCGTTCTTGACAAGAGCTAACTGGTTTCGCTCCCGCCGGAGCCACGGCAGGGTTACAAGAGACACCGACTTTTTTCATTGTTATCTAATTCATGTTTATACTGAACTTAAAAAAAGGGTAGCAAACCAGATATAAAGCATATACTCGTATATAAATATTGAAAAAAAGTAGTCGTAACAAACTTTTTATACAAAACATTGTACCAAACTAGCCAAATAACAAAATAATTTTGATTATCTATTGGCTTCTTCCATAGATTTTTTTATTCATAAAAAAATGATTGCAAGAATGCAATGATTCGATTCAAATTTAATATTTTCTTAATCGCTTTCTCGAAGAACATTTTGAAACACCTTGTAATTCTATTATCGTTATTTTACGAGTCACGCACAGAAAAAAAAAATCTAAGAATGTGCTTAATTCTCCTGGCGTAATGAAACAAAATTACTTGGACAATAGCATCCATTCTCAGATTCATCTCAAATATTTTAAGTCATTACAAACTCTCGAGGTTTTAGATTCTAGGGAGCTATTTCCATGATTATTATGATCACTTTAGATTTTCACAATACTAAATGGATTCGACTTAACTCAGAATTGATGCATATAAATGTTTTTCTGTATTTTTACAAAGCCGATTTCAAATACACAAATATTGTTTATTTTTCTTATACTTTCATATTTTGCTTATTGATGAGCCTTTTTGCAGTCCACGGTATCCTCAGCATGCGACGCTAAGACCACATTTCAAAGACGTCAATCTTCAAAGATTTCATTGTCTAAGTCTTATATACAACGTCGTCTTAAATTTTCTTGACATTTCTACATTCCCCTCTCATTTGTGTTTGTTATTCGTCTAAGCAATTTATTTCATACAACACCATTTCTTCTTAGACCGTAGTTTATTTCATACTTAACAATAATACGTTTATATAACAGTGGTACAAAATAAAATATTAAATAATGTTTAAGTATCTAAAGTTACAATAAAAATAAATGATTATATATTATTTATTTTCTTCTATATACCAACGCCATACTTTGTGTTTTATGATGGTTTATTTCTATTTTTCTTTTTTATACACTTTGTATATACAACACTTATAATAAAAAATAAAATTATTTAGACATGTTTCGAACAAACAGTTCTTCTTCAGTAATGATGCATATTCATAAAAATATTATAAATTTTTCGTTGTTTACATGATCTGACAAATGTTTTAAAGATTTATTTTGGAACGTTTTAAGCGTTCCAAAATAAATCTTTATAACATCTGTCAAATCATATAAACAAAAACCATTTTATAATATTTTTAAGAATATGTATATTAACCTACTGAAGAAGGACTGTTTTTCCGAAACATGTCTATATATAATAATTTTATTTTTTAATATAAGTGTTGTATATTCAAAGTGTGTAAAAAAAAATATGTCTTTTAGATTATAAAAGAAACATATTATTAAAACATCAGAAGATAGTGCGTTACAAAAATTTTAACGAGAATTTAAGTCGTCCACTGTCATACACAAGTCTTATACAGAAGTTGTAGAAATCTTAACGGATTGATCGAAGTCGGTGATTCGTGTGACGTTGAAAGATGTAGCTTCTGCTTAAAGCTCTTGAACAGCATGGAAACATAAAAGCTTTTAGCATTTTGCGAATAGAATACAACCGGTTATTATTTATATTAAGTGTTGTATCTATTGAGCTTTTAGTGTTTTGAATTAGTTTGTTTTTGTGATTATGTATAAAAGATCTATAATTATCATTATTTTATACATTTTCTAAAGATTTATTTCATTTACAAAAATGAGATAAAACGAACACATAACATTTACTCATTTACATGATATCTAGGCAAACAACACACGTTATTAAAATATTATAGTAACTTGATGATAAACAAATAATAAGAAGACAAGACGACCAGATACAATAGGTTGTCCTTCAGTAAGAAATCTAAAAAAATGTGTAATAAAATAACAAAGTAACGCTTTTTCCTGAAGCAATAATATGTTTTACAGAAATACCGCCCAGCTAACACTATAAAGTGCATCTGGGTGATAAAATTCATCAAAATTGCTCCTACTAACAGCATCACCAGCAGGTTGATTGGTTGGTCATAGAATGTATTATAGAATATTCGATGCTGGTCAGAATTTATGGTTTATTAAAAGAAGGCCCTGAATCAATTCGAAACATTGTTATATGAAATGTTTTAGATACTTTATACGATTATTATAACGAATGTCTGAAATTTATCACATTAATGTTTCATTTTAATGTTTTTTTTTTTAAATATTAACATGTAATTAAAAATATTACTTCTTGGCACAGCAACCCTTATAAAATAACTCTATGAGAGTTTGTGTTATAGTTATAAGGTTACCTGAAGTTATAGTAACTAATAAGTTAACCATCAGACCAATTTTCAGGAATTGTATAATAGGTAGAAAGAATGGACTGCCGCATTAATTTATACTAACATACCTCTCCACCTTTCACATTATATTCATACATCGCGACTTGCAACGCTTTTCCAATTAAGATTGTGTATTATATACTTATTAATAAGTTTGTTTTTAAAATGTTATTTCATGTTATCATATTTGTTATTTATTATAATTGTAATTTTATTGAATAGTAATTTACATCATTAAACCGTGAGCGTAATATAATTAGACCGAGGAAAACATGGCATAACCAAATCAATCAAATTTTAAAGGTCGGCCATGTTATAAGCCGGAATAATCGACGTGCGGGTGTGAGGAATCTAGAGAAGTGTGTCAGGATAGAGTAGCATGGCGGTCCATTCCATTTTTATATAATTGAATGGTTGCAGTAAAATGGGCACTAAGTACCAAAAAATACATAAACTAAGTATGCAGTTTCATTCTATATGTCATATAGAACAAAACTGCATACTTAGTTTCTTTGTATTTTCTTTGGTTCTTAGTGGCTTTTTTACTTCAACCATTCAATTATCATTTATAATATATATGGCTCAAATTATTATACATAAAAATATTCGCTTAAAGAAAATCTGTTTTATTTGTAGGTTATTGCAGAACGCGAGTTTTGCTTATCCCAAGAATAAACCTTGTATAGAATAGAAGGGTTCTACCCAGCAAGATGCAAGTGTCGTGACGGTTGTTTTATGCTATTTCTGGGACTAGCCCCCCGACTTACAAAGAGACAGTTCGGGAGATGCAAGAGATGAGATAACTGATACGTTACAAGCCTTTGAGTCGGCAAATGCGCCTCCGCATGCTAAAGGAAGTCCTGTTTAAGGAGTGGTTAAAAAATCAATAGCAATCAACAAAAATATTTATTGAATTGAAAGAAATATATTTCTGATATATATTTATTTACGATATTCGTGGTAGAGTGGCAACAGCCATGACTGCCACTCCAAATGTCCTGGTTTCGATTCTCGATGACAGTGACTTTGGTCTGGAGTTCACGTGTGAATAAAAATGGCGATATACCCTTTACATCGATTTGGCTCAATCCAATAAAATAGTAACAATGATAAATAACAAATATATATTCAGCTGCTGAATAAAAATAAAACATTTATTTTTATTAAAAATTAAAAATTCAAAGGAAGTTTTTTTTATTTTTCAAACAGGTAATTTAGAACTATGATTTGAAATTATATATTCTTGCGTATCTTACGCTGTTGTCTCATTTTACAAGATTTGGGTGATTTTTTTCTTTTCCTTATGCTTTTGTCTTATTTTACTTGATTTGTGTATTTTGTGCTTGACAGGTTCTTACACTAAAGGGTGGGTTATAAAAATTGTACTGTCAGTATTACTAACTTGGTGTATCTATGTATTGAAATGTCCAATCTAATTTATTTTATGTTTTTAAAAATATTATTACTGAAATTTCTATTTTGTTAAATTGCTCTTTACATTATTACAGCGCGAGCCAAATCGATATAAATGGTATAGCTATCATATTGATTCTCTTGACGTGTGATACGTAGGTAGTCTATCGCCATTTTATTGTCACGTGAATTATTCACCACACCACAATTACACTGCCATTGCTGGGAATCAAACCCGGGTCCTTCGGCGTGGCAGTCAATGCAATCAGCTCGACTACGGAGGTCGCCAAAAAAAACAGATTTTTATGTATCGGGATGGGTAACAATAGTTTACGATAATTCGGTAATGCTTTAAGAACCATTACATACATTTTTGTCTTTCGTCGAAAACGCCCCACGGAAAAATAGACCAATCCTTACAAGAGCCATTTTTTCGTGACTGCAAAAAGCGTGTCTCCGAGTCTTGTTGACTGTAGGGCTAGGCCTTGCGCAAGAAAGGGTTCTGATCCAATCTTCACGTATCAAGAGAAAATAAAACACATCACTAGTGTGATTTTTTGACAGCAAAACTACGATATTAGACCAAATATTTTCGGTTTATCTAATAATATTTTATTAACGGATTTAACGTTTTCAATAATCTAAAATACTGATTTAAGGTTATTTTTCAAAAGCTTTACACTTTCATCGTCGGGAGAATGCGAGAATGAAGGTGCTAAATCTTCCTATAAAAAGAAAGTCAAACGTGGAAAAATCAGTGTTATAATTAATTTGAAATATCATCTTTATGGAATTCCGCAGTGTTATCGCCTTAAATTAATCAAAAACCAATAGTTTTTATTTTATTAAGGAGTCATAACGAGGTAAAGTTATCCAACGATTATGTAAGATAAATGAAAACGTCATTTTTTGTACAACATTGTATGATAGGATTTTCAATAAAATGTAATTTTTGAATCCTAGTCAAGTTTGCCGTAGGTTTGATTCGAGGCATAGCTAGAATGTTTTTTTAAGCCGTAATTTATGGTCATGATTTTATTAAATTTTCACAAAAGATTTTCAAATTTTTTGAGCCACTTGTTTTATTAAAAATGTGATGTTGAAAATGTAGTGTCGGGTGTAAGACAATAGTATGGACAAGAACATATTAAATGATACACTTTTAAATATGAATAATCAACAATATCTCTTTCAAATGATGCAGGTTAAATAAACTTTACGAATTTATCTAATCGAATTTTAATTCACAAACTGGGTGATTAAAACACAATTAAATATGTTGAGGATGATTTTCGTGTTTTAAGAGGTTGGCATATTTCGCTTTTCCACATTCTTTTTGTTTTCATCACACAAAACTGGTTTCAATAATAATTGATTTATTGTAAATAATACTTATGAGGCTATAAAATGTAATTAAAAAAACTGTTTGCAAGTAAGTCTACAAAATAATAATCAATATGTCTGTTTTTATCTCAATGAAGGATGAGAGATATAATTTTGTTTTAAATAATAATTAAATAAAACGATCTATTTTAACTACTTCCACTTTTGTCTTTATTTCGACAGCTGTCAAAATAAAGAGGAAAGTGGAAGTAGTTGAAAAATATCGTTTTATTTAATTATTATTTAAAATGAACTTCTTTCAAGAGATTTCAGTAAAATCATTTGATTATCATAAAAAAATTGTTTTAGTTGAAAACAGATAATCCATTATTCGGGACACAAGCGTTTGTTTAAAACCTGATGATTTGAAAGAAAATAACATAATTTCATATGAATTAATTTTTTAAATTGCACTTTATATATTTTTAATAATTGTGTGTAAAAATATGTATATTCCGGATTTAATACTGATGTTGAAACTTACGAATATTTTCACCTTGAACGCTAGGAAAATCCCAAAACAAGTTTTTACTTATACGAATTCTGATAAAAACGTGTTTTAATTTTTTGTTTTCTAAAGTATTTTCAACTCTATAATAAATAAATAAAAAAACCTAATAAACCAAAAAGCAAATAGCAAATAAGTAGTGATCAAACTCATGACTATATTAAAACACATTTCTTCCTAGAGCACGTCTCCAAAAATATTTATAATACATTCTTGTAATATACATTTTAGTGTTTAGGTGTACGCATACCTTATCGTCTTTAAGCCGCCATTTGAAAAAAATGGAAATGTGGATATGCTATTAATTAATAATTAAAAGCGTATTTTTTTATATACAATGAAAAACATAACTTAATAATAAAAATAAACGCTGTTTAAATTTCCACATCTATTTACATTTATTTACTTTCTTGTGTTACAATTGTTTATTAAAAATTAAAGTATTTAGGTGTTATGATACTAGTATTAATATAGGAGATCAGTCTACAAAGTACCAATTATCATTAATCCAATCGTAGTACTTTGTTACATCTGTGAAAATACGAGTACGTCTAACACCGCATTCCTTATTGGGGGCTTTAAAAGAGTACGAAAGTATGGCACCCAAATACGACCTCGCTTTCCTTTTTATGTACAAACCGCTTCCCTGGTTTTCTGTACACCATTTAGTGTCAGCGCTACTTCTGGCACACACGGTATTCTCCGTGGCAATTTTTTTAAATAAACTGTTTTTTCGACAATCATTATTGTTAGTGAGGGAGAGTTCCAGTTCGAAAGCGATGTTTGGAATATCACGTCTATCCCACTCGACCAATGAGCTATCATCGTTTGGTAATATTCTGTCTGTCAAACATATGGGTTTAATATAACTGCTGAATACTACGGGTTGCATTTTTAATAGAGCAATATTGTTGTCCATGATCAGAGAGTTTGGATTGAATTGGGGGTGGAAGATGATCTTGTAGACGGCTTGCATCTTTGAGGATTCGTCGCTCCAGGCTGTCAAATCGTACAGCCCAACCCTGATCCCCAGCTCTTCTCGCCTGATGGGCCGGTTGTTGAGTGTAGCTATGGACTGCGCCGCCGCTACAACAGTGTCTTCAGAGATGAGCGTGGCTCCGCTCACGATCGTGAGCTGGGTGACGTCCCTCCGATAGATCCCGCTCAACCAAGGCCAGTTTTCGCGCCTGGAATGTATTTTTTTGGAAACTTTGCCACAAGCACTATTCACTTCTGCTCTAGTATATTTTAAAGGTTCCTTGTTTGGAAGCTTTGGTGCTCTTATGTAATCGTCGAAGTGTGGTCTATCAGAGTTAGAAGGTGGTGGCTCATCGTAAGACTCACGTTTAATAAAATCTTTGCCCGTCGATAGGGAATGTCTATCATTTTTGAAGACAAAAGATTTAACTGTATAACTTCTTATTCTGTGCGTAGAAGAAAACTCAAAATCATTCAGTAAAATAATATTATACCTTGCATTTTGTGGCCAATAACCTGTACAAACAATTGTATCATTTATAGCAATCTGTTCTATATAGAATACGTCAGTAGTGGATGGGAACTTCAACTTGTACGTCACAGGCTGCACTCCGTTGTGCATGATCTCGTAAATGTCCGAAAAACTGTCTTTTAATTGAACAAAACCCTTAAATTTCGATGGTAACGTATTTTCAAAACGCAACGAAACTGTCAAGTTCAAGACATCTCCGATATTTTTGCTAGGAACGTTAATGGCGCCAAAAGAACCGTCTTCGTCCCTTTCATAACTAAATACGTCAGGACACGGTGATAAAAGTTGTCCGCTGGATAGATGGACTAATAAAACTAACACTGCACTGCATAATATTTTCTCCATATTGTAAGATAAAACAATGTTATTTTGAAACAGAGATATCGAAAGTGTTGTAATAAAACGTCGAACAACCGATATTCAGCACAGCACAAATCTAACTCGAGTCGGGTCTCAGACAGCATCACAGTGGAACAGGAAACGAAGTAAGCTCAGAGGTGGCGGATCAGAAAATAAAACTGTTCAATTTGTTTCAGATGAAAGATTGTTTTTATCTAAAAAAACGATTATGTCCATTCAAATATAATATTGGTTTAAATTTAATTTGGGAAACTAAAACTGCGAATACCAGTTTAACGATAAACCAAAGGTATATTCAGATCGCTTAGATTTTTTTTTTAAATCCTTCTTATCTTCCATCATCCCCAGTCATCCAGTATTGGACATACAGCTCCCTTCCCGACTTTCATAACTCTCTATCCCTCGCCACGGTTGACCACTGACCTTCTGCCACATTTTTATGTATTCAGACTACTTATTTCACGTGTCATTGATAAAAACCACTCAACATCAGAGGCCTTGAATGTTAATGGGATAATCGCTTAAAAAAATCGCTTTAACTGTATAAATAAAAACACTGCTATAGAATATCACAATTGATTATATTTCTTTCAAAATTGTCGCGATATCTAGCCGATGTTAGCATCGTCAGGTGTTACAGTCAACTGTCGAAACAGCCGTCGCGACAATTTTGAAAGAAAAATAATCAGTTGTGATATTCTTTAGCAGTGTCAATCAATTTAAACAGTTAATCATATTGAAATATCAAGGTGTTTCCGCCAAAACAATGGATTATCTAAAAATACCTTTGTTACACAAATATACCTTTTTCTAAATTCCTCGACTTATTAGATTTTTCAGTATGTTTTTGACAAAAAGGGGCATTGCTTTAGAAAAGAGGACATGAAATTTTTTTATAATTAAAGATTTTTTTTCGTAATAACATTTTTGATGATAGAACGATTTTGATGTAGCGCTTATGTTATTCGCAGATTTTCTTTCGGATGTTTCGAGTCGACCATGAAGCAGTCAATATTATAACATTTTGTTCAAACTGGTTTTCATGGTTTGGCATAAAATTATTGAGTCTTGCCAGTGTATTTTTGTATCAAATTAGTAATAATCATAAAATGCAATGATTGTGAAAAAACATTGTTTAAAACATTTAAAATAGACACAATGTTTTATTTTATATTAAATCTACAACTTCTTCTATATATGAGCTAAAATAACGTTATGAATTAACTCCGGTTATAATGTGAATTGAACTAACTTTAATTAGGAGAATGCCCACAAGCAATACACGAATAATATATCATATATGAAATAATACAAAAATACGATTATGTTATATACAATTTATTGTTTCTAAAATTTATTTCTAACAAATGATTTAAGATATCAGATATTTGATTGAATCCATGTCAAATATTTAGCTGAATCTGTGAATACAATAAACTCATTAAGATCACACTTGTTGTAAGAGTTGGGGTCTATAAGGCTGTTGGAGACTACTCCACGAAGGCGCCAACGGCGCTTGTTATTGTCGAATAAATATAGACCTCCTCCAGAGTCTCCGTTGCAAGGTCCTGAGCCATCTCTGCTCCCAGCACACAGCGTGCCGTTGGAAGTGATGTGGAAAAATTCTACCCTCGACCCTCGGCATACCTCTGTAGACACAATCGGCACTTTGGTGAGACGGGGTTCGCTGGTCACCATGAGTCCATTTTCGTCCCGACCCCACCCAATCACAGATCCCAATAAACCTATCACTAAATCCAAATTGTCACTTCCTGACCATAAGCAAACAGGTCTTATATTAAATGTGAATTCTACAGGTTTAAACTTGAGTAATGCGATGTCGTCACCGAACCCAATACCTCCGTCAAATGATGGATGCAGGACAATGTTAGTTATGCTTCTGGTCTTGGTTTCTTCGTCGACCCAATCTTGAAGGTTAAAGGCACCAAGCTTAATTAACAATTCTTCCGTTTTAATTCGACGATTGCCCTTCTCCATCACGCAGTGCGCTGCCGTCACCACGACATCGTGAAGAATGAGTGACCCTCCGCAAATGAAACTGACCCCCAATACTTTTTTGGAGTATATGGCAACAAGCCATGGCCATTCTCCTCTCTTGGTCATTTCCCCGTTCACAACCAAGCCATTTGATATGACAAGTGTAGTCCCGCAGATTTCCTGGACTTCTCTCAGTCGATTGATGAATATCTGGTGGCTCGGCTTTTCAGTTGTTTGGCGAATTGCTGTAGGTCTAGGTCTTGCGAATGTATCTGGATTAGGTCTTTCTTCTTTAAAGACATTGATAGGAGTTGTATCGTAAATATCTGTTTGTAAGGCTGTGTGCTTACGAATTGGATTCAAATATGAATTAGTTGACTTGCTGACTTCAGCATAGTACACTAATGGGTCATTTGTTTGTTTTATATCAACATTGTTATTAATATCTGTATTTATTCGATCAAAGGAATAATCCTCAGTGATGGGCTTCGTAGTCGGAGCTTCGTAGGGAATGGGTGTTACGGTTTTCTTCTTTAAGCTTTCAGTTCGTAAAACGTGTGATAAACGAATAGTAGTTACCACCGAGTCATATTTAGGTTTCCCTTTACAATACACGACACCGTTACATTGTATCAATGTCACAACTGGTAAAATATCTAACAATGGAAAATGCACTTTGTACTGAATCATTCCGCCGTTAATCAGTTGCTTAATAATTTGGGCTCTCCCTCCGCTGAGTTCGACTCGTCCGACGTACGAGGTCGGTAATCTGGTGTTGATGGATAGTGTTATATTGAGCTGCAGGATGTCTTGGAATGGCGGGTTTTGAATATCGATGACCCCGTTCCACTGCGTACCATCGTTTTCGTAACTAAACACTCCAGGGCACGGAGACAGCGGTGGCGCCTGACAAGCTCCGCGTCTCAACAGTTCGAGCACAAACACCGCGAGAGTTAGTTTGGACATCTTCTTTATCACTCACTAGCGGTTACGTTCTTTTTTTATTGTCCACTTATGCTATATAGCCAGAACAGATAGACCAATAATATACGGACACCGATTGGTATTGACAATGAGAGTACTAATTTAATACTGCACATCATTATCTAGGAAAAGACCGGTTTCCATACAAATACATCATTAAGATTCCAAAAGTTGTAAGAAAGCAATTAGCGGAATGTTATAAGCATTGGCGGAGTTTAATATTTTTAATTAAAATAAATTACATATTGGAGGTATTCAATAACTGAAACAAAATGTAATTTACTTATCATTGATCAAAATAACACCGTCAAATATATAGAGTTTGCTAGAGTTTTGTTTTTCTCACGTAATGATCGAAACAATTTATTCTCGTTAGAAGCTATCTTATATAAAAAAATGTGTCATATTTAAATACATAATTTTTTTAATTTTTTTTATGAAAAATTAATACTTTTTAATTCTCGTGGTTATTCCAGTTCGTTTCGTAACCCTGATAAAATAACTTCTTTCTTCTGGTGACGTATCAGGTCCCCCCAACGTCGGTGATCATTGCAGCGAAAGCATCTATGTTCTGTGCCATTTGGAACAGGATCTCAAGAAGATAATGAAGATGAAGAACTAACGTGTTAAAATTAAGCTCTTATAGCTTATAACTCGTATAGCTAATATACTGATAATCATCATTCTTGTAGTGAATATTTATAATTCTTAGATCAACGATATGATTATATGTTTGCTTGAAATAGAATGAGTGTTTTTATATAAAAAAATCTATTGGAAAAAAAGTTCTATATTTTAAAACGTTAAATATTCTAGGGTGTCCAAATTCAAGTACATAATTATTCTTATTATTAATAATATTTTTATTTTGTTGAATCGCTCTTTACATCATTATAGCGCGAGCCAAATCGATGTAAATGAATAGATATCAAAGTGATTCTCGTGATATGTGATAGGTAGCTATCTATCGCAATTTTATTGTCATATGAATTCTTCACCAGACCAAAGACAGTGTGACAATCACACTGCCATCACTGGGAATCAAAAACGGGACCTTCGGTGTGGCAATCAAAGCACCTACCACTCGGCCACGAAGGTCGATGATACTTTATTTCACTCTTACAAAATGTTTCGAATAATCACTTGTGTATATTTTTTTTTGATTTTGTACTCGTATGATACGATAGCTTGGGTTGTCAGAAAAACATTTTCATTTTGTCGTACTAAGACAACGATATAAATATCGATGAACATTTTTTTTTTCAAACGCGTTTATTAAAAATACGTAATCATTTATGAACACCACTGATTTTACAAATATGAAGACATATGTTTATTACAATATTGTTATAAATAAACGTATTTCATAGAATTAATTATATATTTGAATACGCAAATAAGTCTTAGCGTTTATCGGTTACCTATTTTATATTGAAGATTTTAATGAAATCAGTTCTTTATCACTTGAAAACGTTCTCGAATATTTGTTGGATTATTATATATACGTTACACCTTGGAAACTACATTGATGCATTATCACATTAACATCAAATGCATCATGTTGTCGTATAAAACCTACCCTAGTGGTTTTTAGCGTCGATTTCTAAAAACTTCCTTAGATTTAATACGAATGAAAACGTCAGTTTTCTAGTTTTATTATATTTTATGGGAATGGCATGTTTCGCCCTTCTAAGGCATTATCAAATGTGACATCATGCCATTCCCATAAAATATAATAAAACTAGAAAACTGACGTTTTTATTCGTATTAATTATTTAATATGGAGTTTTACATCATTGTTCAAGAAACAATGAATCCTTAGATTTGTTAATGGTATAAAGGACCTACAATTTACACCAAAAAAATCCTTTCAACTAACCAAATTCCCTAAGAATATAAGAGTTAAAAATCAGATTACATTTTCATTATTAATTTCTTTCAATCGACTTATTAAAACACACACGGTGAAGCATTTGGACTTGATCTTCTGGTATACTGATATTTGGCCATTGTGACTACTGCTTCTATATTCAATATCTCGATTGTCTGTTTGAAATCCAACATTATTTACGATATTTTTCACTAGATGGGGTTACTTCAGCAGTGAGACAATATGTAAAATGATTGAAAAATAAAAAATATATATAAATTTACTTGCTCTACTAAATTTATCCAACTTAATACGTATTCGATAATATATGACTATATAACATTAAAATACTGTAGTGTTGATATTTATTATAAAATTTATTTTAACTATAGACATGCTTACAACTTGCGAGTATGAAATTTACGAATAACATTTCAAATACAATACTGCTCTCTTGGAAAGATCTAACCAACGCAACGCGCCCGGCTGAGCGGCAAGTAATGCTTGACAAAAACTCAATATCTGCGAATATATAACACAAGATAATCCCGGAATTTTTACTACGTCGATGATGAATTTTGGCTGAACTATCTCTGCCAAGCGGTCGGGCAGCGCATTTTGAGATTGGCCTCGCAGTCGATAGTATAAACTGGCTCATTATTTTTAGCTTGATTCGGAACCGGTTCTAAAAACTGGTTCTTTGGACAGCTGAGAGAATAAACGTACACAACACATATACTAATACAACATAACGTACATACAAACACACACACACAAGGGGAGAACGGGGGAAATTTGACACAATTTCTTCTTAGAAACATTCGGGAGCAAGTAAGTTCAATTGCCATTTTCTGGAACCTATGTTGATTTCTTTAATTTTTAAATAACTATACATATTTCAGGAATGGTGAACATTTCTCATATCTGGGTACTAATTTCAAGTTTATTATCTAGACCAGGATTTAATTGGTTCTGATATGGAATAACAAATCCAAAGACATAAATTTTTGACGAGACTTCAGGTATTTTTGTTGATTTCTTTTAAAGATGCCAAATACTTAAATAGAACCACGCGCCTACGAGCTAAGTTCTTTCGAACTTACTAACTAAGTAACCATCTTGCCGTTTCAGCGAAGGGGTAGGCAGATAGAATGGAACGCTCCTTGAGCTTTATCATACATCGTAACATGCACACTCGTCGATTTTTCCGACTTTGAATGTAGCCGCTTTTTAGTATTTGATTAATTTGTCATACCATGCTTTCCTTTGTCTTCTACGACTTCTCTTTCTCAGACTACTTATATACAACATGTTAATCATTATTCTATCTTTCATTCGTTCCATGTGTCCAGTCGATCTCTGGGATCCTTTTTTTAATTTTATTTACGATCCGTTCATCAGCCTTACTTATTTGTTCCTTATTTCATTGTTAAGTATTCTATCATACTCGTATTTTGTTTTCCAGTACATTCTTCTCATTTTTACGACATTAATCCTACTTTCATCCTTTTTTTGACAGCTCCAAGCTTCACTTCCATACACAAGGGTTGGCACTAAAACTCCATTAAATACTTCCATCTTACCTTCTATAACAAGTTACTTTGGGTTTTGATATCATTTCTTTTCATGCGTTATTCTTTAAAATCCGTGTTCAGAAGCGTGCCTGCACTTTGAGAGCTATACATATCACAATATAATCTTTAATAATAAAATGATCATTTTTATCATTCTGATATTTTCTACTCCTTCGTATCAATGGTAACCTATTCATGTAAAGATTTCTATTGCCATTGTGGTGGAAGGTTTTTCTGACTCTGTGTCATCTCCAAGGGCGCCGGATGTTATACAATAGAAACAGCATATTTGGGACCTTTCTTGCCCCTATATCATTTAAATGACGCAGGTATACAAAGTACCTACAAAGTAAACGTGGAAAATACACTTTTTTTTTAATCTCACAACGTTAACATGCTTCTTCTTCTTCTTATATTGGTTAGAGAGTTTGTTGCCTCTTGCGATGTGGACTCCCAGCTGTTTTTCCATCTCTTGGGGGTTATTCTAGGCATCCTTCTCCCCACTGGTTTCCTATGTAGAGCAAGGTGTGGTTATTTTTGGGTGTCCATTCTTTGTTTACATGCTTCTTTTTCTTCTTCCTTATTGTAGACCTATGTGGTCTGTTCTCCAAAGTGTTGCTCCTCCTGTGAGGTAGATTCCCAGCTGTCCTTTTATCTTTTAGGAGGTCTTCCACGAGGACGAGTCCCATGGGGCTGATTATTCAATGCAACATAGGAGAGTCTGGTGGTGTCCATTCTTTGAACATGACCGTACCAGTCCCTTTTTCGCTGTCTGCTCCATCTTATAATATCCTCAACCTCACATATCTCTCTTATTCTGGTGTTCCTCACGCGATCTATCAGTTTTTTGCCTGCTATTGTCCTCAGTGTTTAAATGCAATATTTTAAATTATATATTTTTATTCGTGTGTGTGTTAGTTCTTTTTTAATAATTCGTGAAAACGTTTATGCCATTTACGAATTAAATAGTTTTAGAATGTAAGTCATATAAAATAATGTCGTCTTTAAGTATCTTCACAATTACCGATTTTGGAGAATATTGTGTTATAATTAAGTATGAAATGAATGTAATGGTGGTATCTGTGCAGGGCGGAGATGTATGGTAGCCCCTTCCGCCTGCGCAGGCAGTCGTGTAGCACGTATTAATAACATCGTAATCCGGAAGCTGTGTATGTAGCCCGCATGGGATGGAGAGATATAACACAGAGTGGATAAAAAACACGTATACCGTTATAATATTATGGTACATTTACGACGTACAGGATGGTTCGAAAAATGTCCACCAAATTAATATTATTACGGCTTGATAAAATAAATTACTACAAATTGAGCGCTGGCGCCTACACTTTCCACAGATGTAAAGCCCGACTTTCACTGACATACTTATATATTTAATAAAAATTTGGAATTCTTCCTTTTTATATAAATACAACCTAATGCTCAAGACTGAATAAACGACAGAAAGATTACACATTTAAATATTAGATAAACACATTTGTTTAAATAACAATGTTGATTGAATTTTTTCATGACATTACGAAAATGGGGTTACAAAATTAGCGTATTGATAAATAAATTAATATATTTTGTGGTTAAAACATTATAAACATCGAATCCTTTGTATATTTTTGTAATCGGCTGCTTAAACAGAAACTCTAAAACCATGCATGGCTTTACGAGTACGTTAGTTTTTATAGTACAAAATATTTCGACTTATCAGCGCATTATTAAAATAGTATTGTATTTATTACAGTGCCCTTATAAAACAATACATCCAAATACTGTGTTATATATTTTTTTGCTTTATGAATACCAAACATTTAAATTTCGTTTGATTATGAAATTGTTTATAATTATGAAGTTATAAAGATTTAAAACATCGATTCACAAATGACATATAATGTGAAAGATTGTACAATAGTCCCAACAAATGTTTTATCGTTATGGTAATTCTAAAATCTTATATTTTATTTATTTATTTATAAAAGAATATTTCATTCAGTGTAATACCGGCTTTACACTTACCACAGACTGCCGGGTGACGTATCTGGCGTCAGTGCTTACGAATCATTCATCTTCTATGTTTCGTTTCCGTGTCAATACTTTCGGGACACCCTGTTCCCAAATCAACCGGTAATTAATGAATAATATACTGATACCTTCATACGTTATTTTAGGTGGGGACGACAGTAGCGTAGCAAGAATTATCGCTTTGACAAATAATCAAATCAGGTTCAACAAAAATAATTTAACTTTATATATTCCCGGTATGGAATGATAATATTATAACAATTGACTGGGTGATTTATAATGAAATGTTATGTATTTGTAGAATGGATATTTTCAGCAACTTGAAGTATTTTGTAATATACCAATAAATACATGAACAGAGAAGAAATAGTTATCGAGGTGAACGGAATCAATTTAAATCAAATCAAATGAAATCAGTTTATTGACTCAACAGACATTACCAACAACATATATTACACTAATAATGAAATAAAACGATGTTTTTTAACTACTTCCACTTTTGTCTTAATTTAGACAGCGACCGGTTTCGCCAGGCTCACTGGCATCGACAGACTGGTAACACTATTGTAAACTTAGTCATTTATATACATACAGATCAGGGGTGGTAAACATGATTCTATACAAAAATAATCTTCAAATATTTATTGTACTTCAAATCAAGACAAAAGTGGAAGTAGTTAAAAAACATCGTTTTATTTCATTATTATTTAAAATGAACTTCCATCAAGAGATTTCAGTAAAATCATTTGATTATATTACACTAAATAATACCAGGTACAACTTAACTTAAACGACTTAAGTTTCGCAGACAACATTTTATTGATATTTGAAAATCTGGATGAGACGTGTATTGCAAAAAAGAGTTTACGGAAGTACAAAATATAAAGATTTTTCTTATTTTCACAAGCAAAATCAAAATAATGACTTATCAGATATTGACAATCAGCTAATAAAATAAGCCAATGAATATAAAAACCTCGGCCACAATATTTTACTTTCCAGAGTCAACCAGACTGCTCAGTTTGTTAGAAATACTTACATTCACCAAATCGACTATAAGAAAACTCCGTGTAGCACAGAGAAAACATTAAAAAGACGTGCTTCTTATTATAAAATTCTCAGACCAGATAAGAAACATTGAGATACATAGAAGGTTGGGAGTAACTGATGTCGTCGAAATAGTGACTAACCTTAAATGGTCATTTGCGGGACATGTTGCCAGACTTGAAGACCAAAAATGGAAGACAAAGATCTTGGAACAAAGACCTCGTGAAGATTAAAAAAGTAGAAAGAGACCCCTCACACGATGGTCTGATGATATGAGAAAAAATGTTGGTACTGGATGCAGGAGGCAGAAATTAGGAGTATGTGGAGAAATATGGGGGAGTACTACATCGGATGTATAAAACGAAAAAAGAATACCTGAAGTTTCAATTAAGTTTTGGTAATTTTGAGGAGGATGAAATCACACAGCAGAGTATGATCTTATCGGAGATGAATATTTTTCATACGAACAAAATCAAATTTAAGCGGCGCTTGTGCCCTCATAATCTCGGAACATTTCTCTTGTAAATACTCTCTGGAAAACATATTTTAATAAAGAATTTAAAACTAATAATTGACAAAAATAAATTTGCCCCCCTACAGATGATGTTCATTACCATTACGCTTCTAGTAAAGTACTAAACGTCACGGAGTTGATATTGGTAATAACATGGATATGTTTATTTAAAACATTAATCAAAATGAGTGGTGGACGAAAAAAACATAATGCATCCCAGCGATTACTGGTTATTTTCAATTGTGAGTTGGCGAACTAAAACGATGTTCTTTTTATAGTAAGTAGTAAATATTCAGTTAAGCAAAAATCATTTTTTGTGACTCGAACAATGATGTTAAACTTCAAATTAAATTGTTGATACGAATGAAAACATCTGTTTTCTATAAATTTTATTATATTTTATGTGAATGACATGTTTTGCCTTTTAAGGCATTATCAAATGCCTAATATTTGTTATATCTTACATTTGCTAATTCCTAAGACAGGTGAAACACCCCATTCACATAAAATATAATAAAACTTGTAGAAAACAGACGTTTTCATTTGTTTGCCTTTTTCTTTTTTTATATACTTTGTATATACAACACTATTAAAATTACATATCAGACATGTTTCGGACAACCAGTCCTTCTTCAGTGATTCATATTTTAAAGATAAATATTCAAAATATTATAAAACTGTCTACAAATATGATCAATTTTGATAGATGTTATAAAGATAAAATCTTTACGACATCTGTCAAAATTTATCATATATGTAAATAATTTTATAATATTTTAATCTTTATAATATGTATCATTGAAGTACTGGTTGTCTGAAACATGTCTGATACGTAAATATCAATATTGTTATATATAATGTATATAAAAAAGAAAAAGACAAATAAAACATCTACAATACAAAGTATGGCGAACATAGAAGAAAGTTTTATAAGTAATAATTATTTAAAAAAAAAAGTTTTTGCTTAAAATATTACATAAATAACGATTCTTAATAAAACTGTTGCAATAACTCTCATTCAAAGCGTGTTTTAAATAAAGATTATTAACTTTAATTAAATGTTTTAACCCATTTTATGAAAATAATCGATAATTTTAACGGTTTGTGAAGAAAGGTCGAAAACGTTTTTATTAACGGTTATTGAGAATCAACTATTAAGCACGTGTCTAGCATATTAAAACGCTTTATTAATACAACTAGCTTTATTCTGCAAATGGAATTTTTTAACGTAATAAATTGTTCACGGAATAATAAAATTATGTTAATGTAATAAAGAAAAACTAACCTTATTACGTCTTTACTCGATTAAGTAAAGTAAACGAAAAGATACAGCGACACGGGTAGGAGCAGCACGCTGCGAGCTAGGCGACACTCGTATTCTAGCGAATCAATGTATACCTTACTTGATTCCACCGTAGACAGATGAGTTACCTAGCTTGTTACCAAGAGAAGCACTTAAGGAGGACAAAACATTTTCAGTTTGCCGCATTTTGCGTGATAGACGTTTGACACTATTCATGTAGGCAAATAAGACCCATCTTAAGTTGTTATTCTGATAATACATTAATAAATGCTTTGTTTTTATTGCTCCTTTCTAACATTTATTTATTTATTGAATTGGGCACAATGACTTATTTTCGACAATGAATTCACTTTTACAATTGTCTCAATGCTCAAGACATTAACACTGTGGAGTTCTGTAATATATGAATAGACATTTTGTTTTTAGTCAAATTACTTGTTTAGCTCTTCACTTCAAGATGTAATTTACTATCGTTAAACAATTTAGGTTTACAAAAATGTACTGTACATATTTAAGGATAAGATTTTACTGAAATCCCTTGATGGAAGTTCATTTTAAATAATAATTAAATAAAACGATGTTTTTTAACTACTTCCACTTTTGTCTTTATTTCGACAGCGACCGGTTTTGCCAGGCTTGCTGGCATCGACAGACTGGTGACACATAAAGACAAAAGTGGAAGGAAAAAACGTCATTTTATTTAATTATTATTCTATTTTAGTTATATTACAAAGTAGAATGGCAAATGTGTATTTTATTTAAAAAAATGGTTTTTCATAATTATCTAATTTCACACTGTTATTATATCCAGTACTTCTGTTTATAAAAAGTTATTCTTCTTTTTGTTCCTCTCGACAGCGTCATGGCTATTTCTAATTTTAAATCTGCATCTCCGAACAGGGTCTTTTTTAGCTCTAAGGTTTTCTAGCCAGAATTTACTTCTTCTCCCGACTCTTCGTTTTCCATTAATTTTACCTAGGACAATCAGTTGCAGCACTTTGTATTTTTTATTATAATGTTCCCAAAATATTCCACATTAATATAACAATAGAAAAATAAAAATGCTAAACCAATGACCTAACGAAATATACTCTCTTACATATTTAAATATATTTGATTGACATGGAAAGTAGCGTCCAAATAAGGCAAAGTATTCCCAGAGTGTCTTAAAAGAAATATATATTTAAAAAAAGACTTCAAGATTTTACCAATGATGTTCAAATTTATTATATAATCTCTTATATGAACAATGAAGCTCCCTATTGTGAAGAAGTGGTGTCCAGGCTTGAAGTCCTCCAGATCAAGAGCCGAGCATTCTTTCTCCTAGACAAAGTGCGATTAAGTTTTCTGACTTTATTAAACAAATATGTTATGTATATTCTTTAAATACCTGGCGATTGTCTTGTAGGCGATTGACAATTGGAATAATTTATTCAATATTATTTTAAAGTTCTTGCTGGTTAAGTGCCTAATTACAGCTAATTTAAAAACCGGTGGATACGTGTAACATAAATTAAATAAACACAAAAGTCCGGATCATCCATGTCAACATGTGCAACATCGAAAAAAACATTATGTGTTATTACATTATGTGCTAATTTAAAAAAAGGTGGATTCGTGGAAAATAAATTAAATAGACAATATGTGCACCATCTAAAAAGAACATTTTGTGTTAAATTATTTTTATTTTGTTATTTTATTTTATATCATTGTATTTTATATTATTTGTTTTAGATTTATTTTGTGGGTGTTGCACGATCGAAGTGTGCGCGGGAGATGCCTATTGGTGGCGATGAGGTTCGCAACCCATCACACCGCGTCTCCCGCGGAGCGAAAAGAGAAGGATGGACGAAGAAGATTCTTTCTGCTTACCCTTTCGGGGAGACGGCATGATTGTTAGTTAGTTAGTTAGTTTGTCTTTTAATTACAAAACAGTTTACATGTATGCCTCTATTTAATCAGGAGATTAATTTACATAGATAAAGCAATTTTTAAACACTTCTTTCTTGAGCAACGCGTTGATTGATTTTTTTTAAATAACCTAATTCTATTAAATTTTGATAGCTTTTAAGCACGTTTATTTTTATATGACTAAAACAGAGCTTGTTTTTTTAATAGAAAAAATGTGTTCAAGTTTTCAGAGGTTTTTTTCGTCTCTCGTGACTAGAACACGAAAGACCTTGTTATCCAAGCGCTATCTTAAAGCAAGCATTATGCATCCAGTAGAAAATAACTCTTGCTGGCAGTTTTTTTGTTGTAAATTTAGTAAAGGTTGCAATTACGTTTATCTACAAGAACTTTCAAAGTTATATTTTTTTCATAAATAAACACTGATTTTTCCACTTCATCATCAATTATAATAACCATACCGTGGTGAAACACAAAGTTTTTTTTTAATATTTTTTATTTTTTATATGTCTAACCACGAAGTGAGTGCTTCATATGAAAATTTTAATGAATGAAATATTGAATGTCTGAAATATCGACGTGCGTGCATGATACGATGCATGAATGTCGAGGTAGCAAGAGAAGTATATCAGAATAAAATAATGTGGCGGTTAAAATTTTCTGCTTACCCCTTCTGAGAGACGGCCCGATGGTTGGTTTTGTTTTTAGTTGGTAAAGGTTAATTCTTGATGAATTATTTCGTTGGTTTTATGGTATATTGGTGGAACTATAAGAAACAGAATATTTTTCGGATACAGTTTATAAAAATAAATTTAAAATGCTTCTTGAACTGGATGGAAACAAAAAAAAATTGTCATTATTATTTTGTTGAATCGCTCTTTATATCATTACAATACGAGCCAAATAGAGTAAAGTGTATAGCTATCATATTGATTCTCGTGATATGTGATAAGTAGCTAATCTGTCGCCATTTTATTGTCACGTGAATTCTACACCAGACCAAAGACAGTGTGACAATTACGCTGCCATCGCCGGGAATCGAACCCAGGGACTTCGGTGAGGTAGTCAAAGCACTTTACACTCGCCCACAAAAGTCGTCGAAGGAGTAGAACAAAACATATGTTTAACTTGGACTTGGACTTGGATCTTCTGGCTTACAGAGGTTCAGCTCATGTGGCTATTCCTCGTACGTCTGATGGGAACATTGTTGGAAGGTGATTTGGCGGGTTGTTTGTTTATGCGGGGGCATGATTTGTGTGGCCCGGAGTGTTCCTCTGAAGGAGGATCGATTTTGGGCGCTTGTGGCGGCTGGAGCTGTTTCAGACGTAATTTGAGAGGTATTTTATTGTGAGGTTAGGATGTGAAGGGAGTCCTTTGTAAAAACGTTCGCAAGTTTCACAATGAATTCATCTATCATCGGGATTCCCGATTCTAGGTGCAGTTGTGTGATCCTGATCCATGAAGGCGCACCAAGCGATAAACGGATAGCTTTGTTTTGCAGGATTTGGAGTTTTCGTATGTGACTAGAAGCTGCATAGCCCCAGATTGGGGCTGCATAAGTGAAGATCGGCCTTATGATCGTTTTGTATATCAGGAGTTTATTGTCGGTGCTTAGTTTACTGTTAAACTCTAAAGGTAGTCGGAAAAATACATACAACATTAGCGACCTATTATAAATAAACCATGAACTGCCTTACTAAAATATCAAGAATTTATAAATAGCGTTTTTTTTTCATATGCAGGGGTTTATTTTGGATGTTCATTGGTTCGAATCAGGTACCGGGTGTTGTGAGGCGCCCATCCAAATTATCCAGCGTTAAATTAACCGTTAAATGTCACGATATCAGATTGCCGAACGCTCCGTCTGCCGTACCGGCTGGCCTCAAGGATACACGTTCTCAAACTTCGCCAGAACAGGCTGAATAGAAATTATACATAATGTCACCGAGGAAACACGCGAATACATTTAACAGTACAAAAATATACAAACGATGACGTCTTGTTGGTCAAAAAACATCATTCTGCCCAAGGTCCTATCAGGGCTTAAACCTGCCTCATCAATAAAGGGATTAGGTTTTTGAGATTGTCTATATTCGTCTTCATATTGTATTTTATTGTAGTTTAAAGTATTATATAAAAAAGCGACACTTAATGAAAACAATATTTACAAGTTTTTTTTGTGAATAGTATAATATTTTGAAGAAAGAATATTTAATATTTTCTCTATCGTTTCTTGAACAACGAAAAAATATATACATATTAATGTCCAATTCTATTTTTAAGAAGTTTTTATATATACTTTGAGAATGATATGCTTCGCATTGCTAAGGTGAACGTTTGATAGGCGAAATATGCCATTCCCAAATAGTATACGAGTACATCATATAATAAAATTTCTAAAGAACGTATTTCAGTTTTGATTAATTTTTAGTGAATTCAATATTTCTTCTATATTCACCTTAACTTAGTGTTGTGGATTAATACTTGAATAAACATAGCTGCACTTAGTATTTTTATAACACTTTATTACACTTTTCACAGACATGTCTCGGTAATGACACAACCTTATTCAATGTACAAAATTTTAATATTTGTACTACGAAACATGTCTGTGTTATTAAAACATACGAGTATGTGATATTTTGTATTTCGAATTCAAAGTGGACATGTTCTCAGCGATAGGGTGAAAGTCAACCAGAAATGGGAGGAGAAAAATAAGTTACCTTCTTCAGATTAACGGTAGCTCAGCAGACTTGACTTTATTTTGCCAAATCCTTTCATCATCAGGTCAAGTGTGAAGGCTACGCTAATCATTTGATATATATAAAATGTGTCTCTATTTATCTTTACATATATAATTCTTATGTACGGGAGTATGTAATTGAACTCCTTCTAAACGGCTAAACCGATTTTAATGATTTTTTTATGTTTGTTTGAGTGGGTTCCTGAATGGTTTCGTTACAATGACAAGTACAAGTATTTTAAGATATATTCCTAAATAGCAAGAGCCCAGCGGTAATGGAAGACGCGTTCCTCATGTTAGGCGAGATTCAAAGTAAATTCAGCATCTTGATATTTTACGGCCAAGGTAAATGAGGGAAACCCAAATTTCATTTTAATCCGAATGTTTTTTTTTGCTTCGTTAATCTTATTTAAGTTTTATGTCCATGTTTGATCAAAATGACTTACTGTATTTTTTGCAGATTTTCCATAGTGAATCTACAAAAATATATTCCCTTCATAACATCTGAATGAATTATAATGTAACCTAAATAAATATATTTAAAAAATATTATTGTAATCCATTGTTTGGGTGGAAACATTGTGATACTTCAACATTATAAAATTTTTAAATTTAGAATACTGTTTTAAGGAATCACGATTTATTTAAATGAGTTTGTCGCGACAGCTGTTTCGCCAATCTGGTTTGGCGTCATCAAGCGAAACAGCTGTTGCGACAAACTCATTTAAATAAATCGTGCTACCTAAAAACAGTGCTTTGAATATACATATTTCATAATATAATATTTTTGTTTTATAATAATTATAATAATAATAAATGGGATAATTTGTAGAGCGCCATTTTTATGAATTGCTCATCTCAAGGGCGCTGATTTACAGTATTTGGCTAATAATTATTACGATGTCTATTAGTGTATTTTATCTCACAAAATCAAAATAATAAAATTGGTGGAGTACCTATAATCTTAAAAATGAAACTCGATCCTGAATGATTATTATTCTTTTTCGTATTAATAACAAGCTAGTTTTATAGTGATGCCCCTAAATATTTTCTCATCTTTCATATTTCTCTTTCCCTTGTGGTGGAAGGTTTGGCCGACTTTTCCTTGTTTCAAGGGGCTCTGGGTGTTATTGTTACACCACATGTCGAGGCACCTTCCTTGACTCCCTCGAATGATTAAATTTATATCGTATATTACTTAGAAGAACAAATAAAAATATGCTAAAGGAGAGCAAAATTCGAATCTACAAGACATGCGTACGTCCTATAATGACATATGGAATTTAAGAAACATCTGAAGACTGCACTGTTCGGTCAGTCATTTCCTAGTGCGTCCTTGGAGTAATTGATTTTACAAAACGGCGCACTTAAAATACAAATCATCATAATAATAAATGGAATAGAAACGAGAGCTGACACCATCAGAACAAAAAAATCTCCTAAGAACCACAGAAATGAAGACTCTCCGATCCGTTGCGGGAACGACACTCCGAGACAGAATAAGAAATTCTGAAATAAGAAAGATCTGCAATGTAGAAGATGTCGTGCGATGGGGTAGACTGAGAAGTCGCTACTGAAGAGATCATCGACCTGCAGGAAGACCACCTAAAAGATGACCAGACAGTTGGACATCTGCATCTCAGGAACAGGCTCCGAGAAATAACAGGACACAGTCCTAAATAAAGCAGGAGAAGAAGAAGAAGACTTAGAAGAACATTTTTATTTTTATTATTTTTGGCAGGATTTCTAAGAAATGGAAGTGATCAGTCTTGGCGTTCTTTACCTCAGGGGTACAGAACAATAGCAAAGTTTAGGGAGCTGCGGGCTTTAACGAAAGGACATTATATTTTGTAAAGTACCTTATGAAACGTGGCGCAACAAAACATTTTATGAGGACACGGTAACGAGATGCACTGCGCCTTTCTTCACAAACAAACTTCGGAACAAGACTTCTGGGAAGCGGCAAAACGTCACCTGGGAAAATCTTTGTTCAACCGGACCAATAACCAAAATGCACATTAATATATAGAAATGAGAGTGGAAACCAAAAACCAAGATAAGCACGGTAGGCATGATGTAAAGACATCACTCACTCAAATAACGGATTATAACGATCTCTCAGATATTTTATATTTGCATTAATTAGGAAGCAGAAATACAATGACCCACAAAAACTTTTAATGATTTGTTAAATGTTCTAATTTTTTTTTTTTTTACTACTAATCCAAATTCTTTATTTTTTTTTTATTAGATTGCGACAGCTGTTTCGCCAACCTAAGTTAGTAGCATCGGGTGTTATAAACAACTGCCAACAAAGTTGGCGTAACAGCTGTTGGTGAATTAATTGTGATACGTTTTATATAAAAGAGTTTCAATCACTTAATAATGTTGAATTATTATAGAATTTCGACCAAAACAATGGATAAAATAAAAAAGTTTTGGTTTATGTACTCAGATGTGGTACTAAGAAAATAAATTTATTAATTAGTGTCATTAAGTCTCAAGTTTTGTTTAAAATTCGTTCTCAAAACGAATTGAAATAAATGACATGCATATTGTTCCTGTAGTACAAACAGCACATTAAAATAATTAAAAATGGCATAAAAAAATTAAAACTTTTTGTGATGAATATTTTTGATCTTACTAAAATGTGTCTTATTATATTAATTTTTATATAAAATTGTATGTAGGGCAAATGAGATCTCACGTGATGTTGAAGACGCTCCTGGTTCGAAGGGGAACTTTAACAGGAAGTAGCTGCCACTCTGATTACTTCTCTCTGCAAGAAGAAGAAGAAGTATATTTCTTTGTAGACCGGGTGTTGGATGCGCGCGATTGTTTATTTTATATCTGGTCTAATTGCCAGTTATACGTTCTTTCTGTTCACGGCGGGTTCCTTGCGTTTATTTGTGTTTCTGGGATATCTAGCTATTCACTATTTAAGGACTTAATGTTCTATGTTTTTTACTCTTTTGTCCTTATATAGAAATATTATTCTTGAGAACACTACAACAAATTGCGAAGTAGACTATTATTCTCCCGTTCTCCTTAATTCTTCTAAAAATGTGTTTTTCCTTTATAAAGGTATACAACTTTTGTATTTTTTATTCGCGTGCTTACTCAATAATTGTTTTATTAGCCAGAACGATTCATTGCCGTTTCTCCCTTTTCTGCGTTGACAAATTTTAAGCTGTGTCATTTGATTGACTTTAATTTCAATCATAAACCAAACATACCCTTATAAAGAATCATTAACAATATAATTAATTGGAGATTATAAAAGGAATTCATTTTTGCACGACAGCTTGAATAATAATGAAAAAATAAACTGATAAATCTGTAAGTTTTAAAGTAATGTATTTTTATGTTAGATGCATGAAAAAGATTACTTACCAAAATATTAAATGCAGAAATTTGTGCTGAATTGTTCAAAATAAAAAATAATTCGAATTCATGTTTGTTGATATTACGGTTTCAATAAACAATGAACTTTTTAATATTTTTTTTTAGTTCAATACATTCGAATATTTATGAATTAAGTTTTTCCCCTTTCCAGTTAATTTTTCTCGACACGTTTCGAAGGATTTACACATTCGTCATCGGGAAAACGATATTTATTCTGCGAACGATATATCTTTCTCCCAATGATGAAGGCGTCAAACCTTTGAAACATGTGGAAAAAAATATCTCAATAATGGGAAAAAAGTATTTTGTTTCATTAAAAAGTCGTTACAAGATATTCACAAAATATGTAACTTCATAACGTCACTATTAAATATATCAAAAACCAATAATTTTATTTTACAAGGATTAATTGTATCTCAATAGAGACGAAGATAATAAAGGTTTTCTGCTTAATGCTTTCTGCTTAATGCTTAATAATAAAGGTTTTCTGCTTAATGCTTAATAATAAAGGTTTTCTGCTTAATGCTTTCTAATCTTAATATAGATGACGCTAGTGTAGAGTGAACATAAAAATGTGAAAATAGGTTTAGAAACTTACCATATATACAAGTTCCAAAAAGTTTGTCAGACGTGGTGGTCATAACGGCGAAATGGGGAATGTTGTTAAACGTGAAGCGATCGCTCAACCCAACCAATGACAGGTCATAAGTCCTGTAAGCGCCTCGACCACCACCTTCTGTTCCCAGAAAACAACTTGCATCTTCGTCTCTATTGAGATACAATTAATCCTTGTAAAATAAAAATAATTTATCCGCAATGGGTGAAATCCAGTATTTGTCTACAAGAATTTGTATTCATTCAAAATGTTGTTGCAATAATTTTATGCTAGAGAAACTGGGTCTGAAAAATAACAAACAATGTCCTTTCATCTGTAGAGCTTTGCTTAGTACCATAGGCCTATGCAAGCTCATTTATGTGAAGCATCGACGGTCGACACTACAACACTACGATCTAGGTAGTGTATCCCGATGCACTATAATGGTATCAAAACCATGCAATGTCCTCGTATATTTATGGTTTTGATACTATTGTGGTGCATCACGACACACCATGACACATTAGTGTATTTCTACTAAACTTATATTTCAATCCTCGGTCCCAAAGTTTCCTGAAGCTTAGAAATGAGCAGAACGCGTCTTCGGCAACTCAGGAATAGCTTTCTTCTTCGTTGGCGTCTGAAATCAAGTCTTGGCCTCCTTTCTTTCAACTCCATCCTCCTGTCCTCTCTATTGGCCTACAGAGATTACATGTCAAGGATTCGCAAAGAGGATGCTCTTGAGCGCTTTAGGACTTGATATAAGTGTTACTGATGTTATACAACATGGTGTTTCTCCACATTCACTGACACCTGCCCATTCAGCAGTACAGGTATAACTAGGAGCATGCCACCCCTTTAAAGCCTCTCAGAAATATACAACTTACACAATCATATCAGAAGTGAAGATTCGAGTGGGATTCAGGGGCTCTATTAAAACATTTCTTATAAGGATAGTTACGTAGGACCCCTTTAAGATTCACCGCGAGCATATATAGCAACATAATGGTACTATCTAAAAGTTATGATCATCACTTTGACGCCGCTGGGATGTGCTTAATTGAAATATTCATCGATGATAATTAAAATGTTGGGGTGAATTGTAATATGATGTTAATCCGCCCTCGGGACGGACAACTAATTTCGAACGGCGCGTATGCAATTATTTTATATGACCATGTAACCACAATTTCACAGCAGCGAATAGGTACGCAGGGGCGGGGGGTGAGTAATTGTCGCAGGGAATAAAACGTGTGACGCGGTCTGAATGCATTAGGCGTACCAGAGCAGTGCGAGTGGAAGCGTTTACGTGCGTGTAATGGCCCATCCCATGGTCGCCGTGGTTGTGTATTTACAGCGGCTTAAGGGGGCATACCACTAAAAATAAAGTGCAAAATCACAGTGATGCTCTAGGCAACTCAAAACTCTATATTTGTTCCATGTTTGTTCCCGGAGACTAAGACCACCTGTTTCTTTATTTATGTAAAGGCCACCCGAACGAATACTTAATACAATATACATATACATATCATCAGCATCATCATCAGTCCGGATCCGTTCACTCCTGGACGAAGGCGTACTCTATCCGCTTCTATGTCAGTTGATCATTGGCAACACGCATTCATGTCGTACCGGTGGTCTCTTTGATGTCGTCCTTCCATCGGAGGGAGTGACAGACGACCTGAGTTTCGGTTAACAGTTCAAGGACACCAGCAAAGAAGGTGCTTTGTCCATCTATCGAGATGGACTGCCCAGTATCATTTTAATGCTGCCACTCTTCCGATGATGTCTGACACTCCTGTTCTGGCTATAATAGTGGTGTTTTTAACCTCGTCCTCTATACTGATCCCTAATATTGCTTTTCCATTACTCTTTGGACAAATCTTAATTTATTGACGCTCCTCGGGGACAATTTTATCGTTTCAAACCCATAAATTAAAAACATTTGGTATAAAGTATAATTGTATTATATTAGATATAGGTATTCGAGACATATCAATTAATAAATTTAAAGATTTCGTTAAAGATTCCGCATTATAAAAAAATGCGATTCGAACACAAGTATCTGTTTTGAAGACTATGTAATTCAAGATCCGTTAGACGTGTGTGTAATAAAACGATGTATAACAGAATTTCAAATGCTGAAATCAGGAATATAATGGCAGAAAGCATGATGAGCAAAGTTATGAAAGGATCACCGGGTTGATTTCGATGTATGTATGTTTAGACAAATTTAAAGAAATAATGTAAACGCATTATTAAAATGGTATACTTAAATGATTCCTTGAGGACCTATGCACCACGGAGGTGTGACAGGACAAAAAGAAGAAGATACTTAAATGAAATAAATGAAGTACGGAGTCGAGAAAGAAATGAATATGAGGGAAACATAGCTTTAAAATTTTAATGATCGGTCATGTTAGAAATCAGAATTATCGACATGCGTGTATCAGTATCGAGTATTGTGGCGGTCCATTCTCTATGCCTACCCCTACTGGGAAACGACGAGATTGTTTGATGTTATTTTGTTTGGAATTCGAACTTCTAGCTATAAATATGTATATTTAAGACTCTATCCAAGTATATACGCATCACCATATTAGCATTTCACAATGAAAGGTTAACATGACTATGTTATAATTTCAAAGATATGTTTTTATTTTGTTTCTCTCGACAATGTGCTCTCGCCTTAATAGGCCTTTCGATAGCCGCCGTGGCTGTGTTTACGGCGGTTTAACAACAATACCACAGCTAGTACGCCACTGGAACTGGAATACCGAGAATCTTTTGTTTACACTTGGCATTTTATGTATTGTTTTAGCTATCTTTCTCAAGTACTTCAAAGTTTAGAGGGTTTAAAAAGATATCTCGACAAACTAGGAGAGGGCTGGATTAAAAAATGGGATGGGGTGACAGTCCATTGATGAGAATAAGGAAGACCACCCAGCTGGAGAATCTAATGAGAGATCCCCTAATTATTTTTTTAATCAAAGAGTTTTACAAACTTCTTCTTCAACTATCTGTAGGCTTAAAAGTCTGTTGTGACAGGGTGATTTTCCTATAATACTGAACTTCAGCTATCTCCCCACTGTTTTGGGAGTCCCCTTGGTGTACGTTGTCCTTCTAATATTGCATGCATAGCCATGTTTTCTTGTAGGATTTATTCTCTGGACATGTTGGTACCATTACCATCGATTCGCCCTCATTTGAACACACCTTGAACCACGAGGACTTCCCGGATTGTGGTGTTCCTTACACGATCACGCAGTCTTTCTCATTTATTTTATCCTCAGCATACTTTTGTATTGACAGTATCCGCCCTCGCATCAATGCCATATGTGTTGCAAACAATGTTGTTAATTGATCATGTCGATCAATAATGAATAGACGATCAATAATGAACCTTCGTGGTAGAGTGGTAAGAGCTCTGGATCAAATAGTTTGCCACTATCTCCAGAAATGTATCGTTAAAGTTTATTTTTAACTTCATGTATTAGCTGACATGTATGGTAGATGTACCTTATTTTTCTCGGTCAATCTCGTTTTCTTGATTTTCACCATTCATTGCAAATAACGCTATTTATTTTTTTCATAACATTTTCTAGAGCTCTGCATTCTCTCCTAATATCCTTATATCGGAGATTTCATTCTGACCATTCTCCCTCAGAGACCTTCTATCACACAATTTGTACAACCGCATTTATTTATTTATTCAATCTCCTCTTCCAGAGCTATGCTTATTGCTATCATAATATGTAAGAGTCAGCATAAAATCACTTTCAAATGCATATGAATTAATCTATGAAAAAATCTAAACTGAAATGTTGATACATATTTTTAATTATAGACTTTGTCAAAAAATATGTATAAATTTATTCTAACCAATTTTATATGTGAAAATTGATATATCTTTGATTAAAAAAAATCTATTGTTTTGGGCCATTGTGCTTACCGGTTTCACCTTAACGCGAATATTTATTCAAAGTAAACATTTGTTAACGATTTTAATATATAATAAAATATGTAAAATAATGTAAATTGTAAACATTATAAAAATCGATCTACAATATTTTAATTGCAATATTCACAGAAATAAAAATATTTCATTTCAAATAATTTGAATGTCCAAATTAAAAAACAGAATATCAATTTTCCAAGTGGAGAAAAAAAATCTGTATATTTTGAATACGAGTATAGTACTCGTATTCAATGGAACGGTTTTGTTTTCAGATAATATAATGTAATTGGATATGCCCGGGGGTCCCGACTGTGCAGAAATAATGATTTCTGCGTAATAGTACCGAGAGCATTAATATTCCGAGCCCATCCGCAGTATAACGGCTCCATACATTTAATAAAAACATTAATATTTTTCATAGGATTATCCTGACACTATTGACTGCAGTTTACGGCTTATTTGCCCTCAGATGGCCGCGTATACTAGGCGCATGCGAAGTGGTCCGTAGTAATCCTCGCTATGGTAAGCGATACACGTCTTAACACTAAAATTACGGCGTATTTGACTTACACCAACGGCACCAAAGACCGTTGTACTAAAATGATCGTCATAAAACTAACAATCAAAATATTATAGAGTCAAGTAAAATATTTCTCTTCAGTTTGACTGTGGGAAATCACGCATCTATTTCAAAACAGTACTTCTACTTTTTGACAAACTAACACATCATGTTTTCGCATTTTACGGGAGAGTCTTTTTAAAGTTTTAACGAATTCCCACAAATTCGTTTGAAAATATAACAGTGTTATATATTTTTTTAATTAAAAATAAATTTCAATTGTTACAACAATGGCAATAAACCATAACGCCGTTTTTTCCGAAAGGGTAGGCAGCGAGAATAATAAGCCACAGTAATCTATCCTGACACAAAGAGTAGTGTAGCGTTCCGTACTTTCCGCTGTATATTAAATACATATTTATTTAAAAAAATATAATAAAATAAATTGCCGAGTTTTCCCAATTTTATCAGAATTTTGTAATTTTTTTCATTCAAGTTTTGTCATCTTTGAGTTCGATACTTTATGGCATGTTTCATTTTTCAATGGGTTTTGTGGTTAAATGACTAAATTAAAGAATCCTAAGCTTCTATCGTATCTAGTTGGTATTTAATGACATTGGCAATCAAATTTTAAAATCGATAAAACCTGACGGGTGTGCCTTTTCATAGATTTCATTGTTTGACATTTTGTAAACCAATGAAAAAGTACTAAAACAAATGCTTTATACATATTTTTTTCTTATGTGTTCAAAGTCTAATCGTATTTGTAATCTATATTCGCAGAATGTGAATTATTTGAATTTCTTCTATATTAACCATCACTTTGTGTTGTGGATTCATATTAAGTAGGTATATATGTAACTACACTGATGAAGTACTTCTGTGTCCTGAAACATCTTCATTTTTATTTTTAATGTTTAATTTTATTTATATTTTCAACTTTAATAAAGTGTTGTGTTACAAAGTTAAAAATTTTGTTAAATAAGATTATTTGAATTTAAAACTACAATATTAGTCAATCATTAAGTGGCATATTCAACGACAAAAGCAATAATTGCGTTATCTATGGGGACTGTAACAAAGAAGCATACATTCGTTCCGTGCATGAAACTCAGAATGCGACAATACAGTTTAACTGCCCATAAAGTCGTATACCCCATTTCGCTTCTTTATTTACTTAATTGTCCATTAGGTCGGGGCAGGGAATTAAAAAAGTCCTCCCCCGTGAACAGAAATCTCTGACTGATCGGTATACGACACGTTTAAGAGCTTTTATTGCATTTTACTGGGGGGAAAAATGTATACAGCTTAAAATAATTTTAAAAATGTACGTCAAATCACTGAAAATCATTGTTCTTTTGTAATATAATATACAATAATATTGCTCAACCCTAGATGAGTTCCTGGTTTATGTAATTTATTCGTAGTAAATCATCAAGTAGCTTTGGCTCTTAAGGTGATCAGATTTCTGGGTGGCTTAACTTACAGTGTGGTAACAATTTCGAAATACAGGTATATCATCATAGCGTCGTCTTCATTTCTCAGATATTTGAGAAGTTTACTGGCATACCAATCCTTTTGATATGGATCACACAATATAAGCAATTATTCGACAACGGTGTGATACATACCTGTATTTTGAGTACCCAGATTTCACAAACCTTAGTTTTCAAATAAAAATTAAATGAAACTTTGTTTTTTTTTCGCTTTTGTTTTTGTTTCGACAGCGACCGGTTTCGCCAATCTGGCTGGTCTCGACAGACGAAGGTAAAAACCGGTCGTTGTCGAAATATTGACAAAAGTGGAAGTCATTAGAAAATCATTAGATAAATTATTAAATATTTTCGCGTTAGCTGATTTTCAAATTTATCGATTTAATTTGTACTTTTGAAATTTTTTTTATCAATAAGAATCCTTTATTAAATGCCAAATGTCGTTACTTTTAATTTTGTAACATTTATCTAAATATTTTTTCAATATATTTTTTGAATCCCCTTGTCAATCAAAATCATTTGTAAGAATCTTCATTATCAGATATAAAATATATTTCATTCATTATATTCTAGTTTCAATCGCTTATATTTAGGAACCAAAATATATAGATTTTTTATTTACAACAACAACAAAACAATGTTTAATTTATCTAATATATACGAGGTCTGTTCAAAAAGTATCACGAATTTTATATTTTTTCAAAAAGTATTTATTTATTCATGAATATCTATTTTGTCCCCTTCAAAGTAATTCCCCTCGGATATAATACATTTATGCCAACGTTTTTTCCAATCCTCGAAGCACTTAAAAAAATCATTTTTTGTGATCTTGTTCAGCTCCTCCTTCGATGCCGTCTTTATCTCCTCAATCGTGGCGTAGCGTCGTCCTTTCATGGGCCTCTTCAGTTTTGGAAACAGGAAAAAGTCACAGGGGGCCAGGTCTGGGGAATACGGTGGCTGCGGCACCATTACTGTGTTGTTTTTGGCCAAATATTCGCGCACAAGCAACGATGTGTGAGCAGGGGCGTTATCATGGTGCAAAAGCCAGTTTTTGTTCTTCCACAAATCCGGGCGTTTCTGGCGGATTGCTTCGCGCAAATTGCGCATAACTTGCAGGTAATATTCCTTATTGACCGTACTACCCTGTGGCAAGAACTCATGATGCACCACGCCCCTGCAATCGAAGAAAACTGTGAGCAAAACCTTCACGTTCGACCGAACTTGGCGCGCTTTTTTTGGTCTTGGCTCATGCGGCAGCTTCCATTGGGATGATTGAGCTTTGGTTTCCACGTCATAACCATAAACCCATGATTCGTCACCAGTTATGACCCTCTGGAGCACATTTGGGTCGTCACGGACCGAGTCCAACATCTCCTGAGCAATGTTAACGCGATGCTGTTTTTGGTCGAAATTGAGCAATTTTGGCACGAATTTCGCGGCGACCCGACTCATGCCCAAATCATTGGTTAAAATCGAATGGCACGAGCCAATCGATATGTTTAGGTCCTCAGCAACTTCTCTAACGGTGATTCGACGATTGGCTAATACTATTTTCTTCACTTTATCAATGTTTTCGTCTGTTGTTGACGTGCTCGGGCGTCCGGCACGCTCTTCGTCGTTCATATCTTCTCGGCCCTCTGAGAACATTTTGTACCACCGATAAACGTTGCTTTGGTCCAAGGTAGCTTCACCATATGCCACAGTCAACATTCGAAATGCGTCCGCGCACTTTATTTGGTTTTTCACACAAAATTTGATACAGATTCTTTGATCAATTTTTTGGAATAGGCAAAAATCGAAGACGAGCCAAAACACATCCAAGCAAAACAGCTGTCAAAAATTAACTAAACATTCAAAATGGCCGACCTTGTCAGCATAAGTAAGGGACATGAGTACCAACATAACGCTACAAAAAAATCAAAAATCAAATATACGTAGCCAGCGGAAATTCAAAATTCGCTATATTTTTTGAACAGACCTCGTATTTTTCCCATACGTCTAAATGGAAATGATAATATAATTAGGGTATTTAGGTATTTTTATATTCTCAAATTAACGACAAAATAACAATGTTCATTTGAATATGCAGCAAAAAGACCAGATTTAAAAAAGTTGTTTTAGAAAACCATTTGGAAATAGGAAAATTTATCACAGCCCGTGCCATACATTCGTACTTGTAACATTATACTTTCCAAACAAACAGGGTACCAGACATCCCCTTATTAAATTACCCCTCAGGCAATAAACTTGTTTGCAAATTTTCAAGAGAAGCGAAAAACCCAAAAATAATATTCCGTATTTTAGTCATGCGTCCCGGCTAATTTTATTCGTCTCCACAGTGCAATACGACTGCCATGCAAATGCTAAGGATGGCTTGTGATATTGTATTGCTGGGGCCCTAGCAGAAGGAACTCTGATATGTTTTAATCTAAAATTTTATGGGTCCAGTGACGCTGGATTACTATGGAGAACACTACTGTTTATTTGCATCCTTAAAACGTGATCAAATTACTTCATACATTACATAGTAACTCAAAAACTAGTTAACTAACCATCACGCCGTCTCTCTGAAGGTGTAGGCAGATACAATGGACTGCCAACTGTTCTATCCTGTCACACTTATCTCGCTTCATCAACATTCGTACATCGTGTCATGCACGTACGTCGACTTCTCCGACTCCTCACGTGTATGAACTTTAATATTAGATTTATTTGATCGTGTCACGATTTCCTCGGTCTTCCTCTATTTATTTTTCCGTTAACATCGTTTACATATACTTTCATTCACTATTTATTATTCTAACTAACTAACTAACTAACCATCACGCCGTCTCCCCGAAGGGGTAGGCAGAAAGAATGGACTGCCACACTTTTCTTTCCTGACATATTTCTCTTGCTTCCTCAACATTCATACATCGTGTCATGCACGCGCGTCGATTTCTCCGACTCCTCACGTGACCGACATTTAATATTTGATTGATTTGATCGTGCCACGTTTTCCTCGGTTTTCCTCTATTTCTAGCTCCGTTCACGCCGTTTACATATTCCTTCTTTACCATTCTGTCTTCACTCATTCTTTCTATGCGTCCAAACCATCCTATTATTATCTTTATTATTATTATTTTTTTTTTTATGTATACAACAGGTTGTTTGAACCCAATTACTGTATACAATAATTTTTTTTAGCTATTATATTGATTCTCGTGACATGTGATAGGTAGCCAATATCTATCGCCATTTTATTGTCACGTGAATTCTACACCAGACCAAAGACAGTGTGACAATCACACTGCCATCGCCGGGAATCGAACCCGGGACCTTCGGTATGGAAGTCAGAGCTCTTACCACTCTGCCAGGAAGGTCGGCAAAGGTCGAAGGTCGAAGGTTTTGTTCATAACACTTTCATTCGCACCACATTCACTTCTTATACTTGCATTTGACACTCTATCATATTCAGATTTTTCACACATCCATCTTAGAGATCTCATTTTGACTACATTTATTCTACTTTCATCCTTCTTTTGCCAAAGTTTAATATCTACCGTATAAGTTTCAAACCACAAAGTGAGTGCTTCATGTGCCTCAGTTTGTATAACATTACAAAAATATTATACATTATAAATGAAAAATAGCCAAGCATCAGAAGGATAAAAATTAGATTGAAAGGACTTACTCATATTACTGTAAAAAAGGGGGTTAAGTTAATTTTGCTCTATTTCTTGCGACCGTAAAACGTGAAGTCACGCTTGGAAGCATCAAAACGTAGCAAGATGCCGCCCCGGACATAGTCGGCTAAAAACGTCAAGAACATTATTTCAATAAGTTGAAATATAACTGGATAGTGGAGCCATTACGTGAAAGGAATTTTATAAGGCGGCTATGTATGGCCACCCCCAACTATTGCTGTAGTTGTTCGAGGAATTAATTTCGAGATTGGGTAGGGCTAAAAGGGCCATACTGAGGCGTAACCAGACTCTAGTGAATGAGGTATCGTTTAATTTCAGTATATTTAATTATTAATACGAATGAAAACATCAGTTTTCTAGAAGTTTTATTATATTTTATGGGAATGACATGTTTCGCCCTTCTAAGGCATTATCAAATGTTTATTTAATATAAAAGACATTTGATAATGCCTTAAAAGGGCGAAACATGTCATTCCTGTAAAATATAATACAACTTCTATAAAACTGACGTTTTCATTCGTATTAATTTTAAATATGGAGTTTTACATCCATTGTTAAAGATACAATAAATTTTTGCCTATATTTTAGATGCGGTATTTGTTAATTATTTTTTCTCTTGCGAACATGACCAAAAAATATAAGATATGAAAAGTTCAATGTTTCAAATTTTAAGATCAATTTTTTGAATGGCCGTTTACAATGGAGTTCTGCCCCCAATCCTTATACAAATATATGAATGTCAAGCATAGAACTGGCAGAAGAAGGATGAGTAGAGAATACATGCGGTAGAGATGAGGTCCCTAAGACGAACGCGTGGTAGAATGATGTATGACAGAATTTCAAATGCTGATATAAGAAATAATGGTTTAAAAAGTTTAAATTGAGTACGGAGTCCAGGTGGACCAAGAAAAACATGGCATGACCAAATTAATCAAATTTCAAAGGTTGGTCCTGTTAGAAGTCGAAAGAATCGACGTGTACGACTCTTTGAATGGAAGTAGAGGAAGCTACAAAGGTGTGTATGGATAGAGTAGTGTGGTAGTCCATTCTCTCTGCCTACCCTTTGCGAGAAACGGCGTGATGGTTTGTTTGTTTGTATCAATTGCAAGAAAAGCTAACGAATTTTTCAAAACGATCGTCTTCTTCTTCGCAGTTTCAATCCTAGGGATTGGTTTGCAACATAGTCTTTAGCCTCTTCTTCCACTTCTTTCAGTCTTCTGCAACCTTCTTCACTTCAACAACTGTGCGTCTCAAGTGTTTAGTAGACTGCCACTTTGTGACAAAAATCCGTCATCTGGTTAGAGGAAGCTATAACAGATTTTTAAATTACATACGAGACCTGCGACATACTAAAAAACTTAAAATAGAAAAATAATTATTTTTAACTCTAATGTTTATAGAACATGTGTATATTCCAGTAATCTAGACGGAAGAACATTGTGAGACTTAACTATTAAATTAAAAAAACTTTGTTTTATGTCTCACAATTGTATTTTTATTTTTCGCGACAGCTGTTTCGTCACCCTTGACATAGGAACATATACACATAAAGGTTTGAAAAATCACGAAAATTTGACATTTGATATATTATTGTAATACCTGAAGATGTCAACAGGTTGACGAAAAAATGAAATTTAGATACATAAAACTTTTTTTTAAATTTAACAGTTTATAAGATTGTTTTCTATTTAATATAAATGGAAACTTCAGTTTTATTTTATTATAGCTGACCCGACGAACTTCGTACCGCCTCAGAATCAATAAATGTTGTGTTAATTTATTAGCTAAATTTAATTCACCTTTTTATCGAATTACAATTAATACTTAAAATGAATTAAGTTCATGAAATGTGCAAAAGTCAAAATTAAAATTATTGATTACAATGGAATATAATTCACGTGGAAGCATGCCTTAATACTTAAAATGAATCATAAATTGTTAATTAAAAACTTTTTTTTATGTATCACAATTGTGTTTTTATTTTTTCGCGGCAATATATTCAACCAAAGTGGAATCTACCAGATTAATTGTGAATCATTTCAATTCCAAAAACACATTTTTTTGCATATAGCAAACAATTTTTAAAAAATTTGAGAAATTAGAAAATATAGAAATTTTTAAAGCAAAGGCACGTGAATTGAATGTTATAAATAACCAAATTCCAGCTTATTCCCCCTTATTATATATGTAGTACATTAAAAACTTTTCTTTTATACAATCCATTAAAAAAAATACAATATTAATACTACCTTCCACTTTTGTCCCTTTCTTACTAATGTAATCTGCTTCCTTATAATGTTAATCGTCTTTAATATATTAGGATTCATCGTTTTTGACTCTATATTATGTATGATTGTTCCTTCTAATTACTGTTTTAATTATTATTATGATTATTATCATTCTAATTATTTTATTATTATAAATAACTGAATTTAATACAACAACACAACAACAACAACAACAAACCATCACGCCGCAGGGGTAGGCAGAGAGAATGGACCACCACACTACTCTTTCCTGGCACACCTATCTAGCTTCCTCCACATTCATACATCGAGTCATACACGCACGTCGATTCTTCCGGCTTCTGACATGACCAACCTTTAATATTTGATTAATTTGGTCATGCCATGTTTTTCTCGGTCTATCGACTCCTTACTCAATTTACATCGTTAACGTATACTTTTTTAACCATTCTTTCTTCACCCATGCGCTCCATATGTCCGAACCAACGCAGCGATCCTTTCATAATTTTGTTCATAATACCTTCTTTCGCTCTACATTCCTTCCTAATATCAGCATTTGAGATTCTGTCGTACATCGTTCTACTGCACATACGTCTTAGGGACTTCATCTCTACCGCATTTATTCTGCTCTCATCTTTCTTCTGCCAGTTCCATGCTTCGCTTCCATACATAAGGGTTGGGACCAGAACTCCATTGTGAACGGCCATTTTCGCTTTCATTGATAAATTCTTGTTTCCAATAACTACTTTTTAAGCTCCATACACTTTGTTACCCGCACCAACCCTTCTTTCAACATCACTGTCCTTTCGGCCATCCGCTGTGAACATGCTACCTAAATACACAAATTCCCTCACCTGTTCCAAGTTCTCTTCATTTACACTTATATTACAAACTGTCATTTGCTCTTCCCTTTCAAAAACTAACACCTTTGACTTTCCGACATTCATCAAAACACGTTAAAACAATTAAATAGCAGACAACATAATTTTGAATAAGTGTGATCCATCAATGAACTCCGTTTTCATCATTAGCATCATCACATTCATCATCTGAAGAGTTTGATGAATCGGTGTCCCTATTAATTGAAAAAAGAAATTCCTCGTCTTCATCTAGCCTAATATTTAATTTATTAAGTACTCGTGGCTGAATTCCCCTTGGTAACAATTCTCTGGACCGAATGTACACAGATACACCTATAAAATCAATACAAAATATACAATACGTATTTTTATTATTATTCACTAATCATAAATCGGTTATTGAATCTCTACGGATAACAACACTCATCTGTCATCTTTTTCGAATGGAATTAATGGCGCAAATATTCTCTGCTCTCCTTCACAAAAGGGGTTTAACTTTTGGAATAGTCTCTCTTATACTGTTTTTTATAACTTTGGGCATTGTTAATCTAAAATTAATAAAGAAAACCACAAATCCCGGCGGCGATTCAACCATAACCTCAAATCTTTCACATTGACATTTGACGTTTAGTTCACATTTGCAATGAGGAACAATACACCACCTACGGGCGATACCGAAACTAAAATATACTCCATTTTGTTTTTTATACTATCTATTCAAAAGTCAAAGTTATTCAAATGTACGACAAATTTGATTAATTGTAAATCATTTCGGTGATTTTTTCAAATGTTTCAATAATTATTCTGTTATCCGGAACGGAGACAAATCCAGCAAATCAAAGATCTTCAAAATTGGTCCAGCCGTTCTCGAGTTATAAATGGTGTAACTAACACAATTTTTGACTTTGTTTTATATATATAGATGTGGCAATGGAATTCTTTGAATTTTTGGGCAATTATTTTCATTTCATTTTTCATTTATTTTAATAAAAATTACAAACATTACAGAAATATTTCCAGATCGTTCGCAATTACATTATAAGAATTTAAAAGAGAAGCGTAAAAACATATAAATAAAATAAAAAAGTTTAAGAATTATAAATAATCATAACATTGATATTGCATCCCTGAGGCAACTCACACTTTCACGAAATATGTCGACCTCCGAGGCGATCCGATTAAGCAATAAGATTGCCTTACCCACAGGCATAACCATTGGCAGGTTGGTTCTGCAGCGCGGCAAATAAAACAATCTGTGCTGTCTTTGACGAAGGTAATTATCAGGGACAAATAGACCTACATCACTCAGGACATCCGAGTTCTGTATACGGCCGCCAATCAGCTGAAAGAAGTGAACTCCCAAGTGAATGTTCCTCCTTCTCTCCAATGATTGGTAGCTTAGCATACCTAGCAAGAATTCAGTCGGAAAGAGCCACGGGTAATAACCGCGCTCCCTGAGGTAAAGAAAGCGCAGAAATTTTTTCTGCACTCGCTCCACCATCAGAGAATATCGGATCCCAGGCGGTGACCAAATAACGGAACTATATTCCAGCCGACTTCTTACCAGGGAATTATACAACACCTGAAGTACCTGAGTGTTCGAAAATATCTTGGCATTCCTAAAAACAAATCCAAGCATTTTAATGGAACTATTACATAGAGCAACTGTGTGAAGATTGAACGATAATTGAGCATCGAACAGAACACCGAGATCTCTGGATGTAGAAGCTCTTTCATTAAATTTTATTATCAAATCAACATCAATGCTTCAGCAAGTTGAATTATGTTATACCACTCTGGTTTAAATTTCGTTTTTAAGAAATAGGTCATATGCAATCCGCCTCTTATTAATTACACAAGCCTTACATGGGGCAAATATTTACGAGTATATCGTTGTGCACTGACGGTTATACGACGGTTGATAAAAATACGCAATAATAATTAATTAAGTAAGGACACGAGACGTAATAAGTCTCAATGGAAGGACCCGCATTTCCTACTCGCCATCCGATCCTAACTAATTACCGCACTGATCGAGGGGCATAAATTTCAGTGGGTGTCGAATGGGGTTTTATGTAAACAGAATTAATAAAACTCGATAGATAAGCGGGGGTTATTTATGCGGAACGGATAAGGGAATGGTATGAAAGATTTAAACAAGGCTATTAGCTGCTTGGAATAGTAAATGAATGCTGCGGATTACTCCTATCTACATAGATAACATAGTATATTTTTGCAACCCCTTATTACAAGCATTGTGAGAGCTGAATTGTGGATTGGACACGTTTTCCGAGTCGGAGAAGCCAAAGCCATTAAAACTATATTCGTTTTGATGCCGCTGGGAAACAGGTCGTTGGAAGGTTACGTGGACAATGTCTAGCTTGCTCAGGAGAGGCTGGGCCACAAGAGGGGCAGGTAACAGAGAGCGTTGGATCGTGGAAGCTAAATAACGTCATCAATGAGTCAACTTTGTATGATTATGAGCAAATTGTATGAAGATATAGAATGTTGAAATTCGAATACAATTTTAAAATTTACTTCCAATCTCTGGACTTTTTTACGGGTTCAAAATAGGAAATTTTAACTAACTAACTAACCATTCCACAATTTCCCGTAGGGGTAGGCAAAGAGGATGGACAGTCATACAGTTCTGTCCTGACATACCTCTCGAGATTCTTCTACATTAATACATCGTAACATTTCCTCGAAAGCGGCTGCAATTTGGTTATCCTATGATTTTCTTTGTCTTTCAGTTCCTTTTTCCACTCACAGTGTTTTTGTACAATATTTTAACCATTACCATCGATATATTAAAAATGAATGTTCTAAAACGAAGATTCCGATCTGAATCGTTACAACTATTATGAGTGTATCTAAACTCACATAATATCTTAAAATCAACATCACTGGTTATAAAATTTAATTGATATTTTAATCCCACACTATACTCAAAATAATTATATCACGTTGCGCAGTAGCGATGTAAGTATGATTGTCCACGAAGACTTTTGAAGTCCGATTCGGAGTGAGGCCAATAAAGCGAGAGATATTTTATTACGAAGTAGTGAACTTAATCAGGCGTTAAACTGAAGCCCGCACCGGATGTCGAACCTGAATCCAGGTCCTTGCTCATAGAAGCGGCATGGTAACCACAAAAACAAGATTTACAGCATCCTATGGGATCCTGAGATGACATTTAAGACCAATGGGAAAAATGATAAGAGTGCCATTATTATTTTTTCATTGTATTGCTACAGAAAAAATATTGAATACACAGTATCAACCCATCGATGAGTTGTGTTATTCGTGATTTTGTCTTTATTACACAATTCTAAAACTCTATTTACCTTATTTTACCTTATTATTATTACATCTATTTACCTAATATTTTTGTAATACAATGTTTAATTTTGTAATATATAGCACCGTTACTTCAATAAACCAATTCTATCACAATTACGCGTTGTAAATATTTCTTAAATATCATTTTTTTTCGTCAGCCTGTCTCCATACACTGCTGAACGTAAGCCTCCCAACCTCTACGCCATCCAGGTTTTTTCTAATATCTTTTTGTATTGATAAATTTATGCCGTACCCTTAAAACACATCCGTTAAAAGAATGAATTGCTTTGATTGGAAAATTAATGTATTTACAGTTAAACTCATTTTGGAATTGCGTAGATACTTCAGAACAAGATATAAGTTTTTTTAATAAAATCTTTTATCGTGAAAACCTACCGTCAAATTCACAAATTTCAATTCTTTAATGAATACAAAACGATTGATATATAATTAAAGGAAAATTGATAGAAATTTCATTCAAAATAATACATTGCTAATCAATTGATATTATTATTTTTTATCATATGTCTTTATTTTTCCTTTAATAATAACATAAAACTTAATGGTAAATAAAAACATGTGTCGTCTAAAAGTTTGTTATATTGTGTGATATGAAAATAATATATTTCGCCTTGCATCGGTATTGTTAAAACGCTTCTAGAAGTGAAATGTTTTTTAACTACTTCCACTGTTGTCTTTATTTCGACAGCGACCGGTTTCACCAGGCTCTTCACCAGACACCCGTCTGTCGATGCCAGCGAACGTGGCTTCCATCAAGAGATTTCAGTAAAATCATTTGATTATCTTAAAAACGTTTTTGTTAATATGACAAATATGTTATATGTTTAATTTGAAACACTGTGATTTTATCACAATTTATTTATTTAATTTGCATTAAATTGACCAACAGCTGTATCGGCAACCGATGTTTACATCATCAGGTTTTACAATCAACTTAACAATATATATTTATTCTTGTTTGTTGATCGTTTTCCCAGTCAATTTTATTGCACGACATCTCCACGCGGTGACCACTCGAGAGCAAATAAACTGAGCAATCAACGCAATTATACGTCAGCCAGAGCTGTGGTCACTTTACAGAGAATCTTAATGAATGAGAGCATTTTTGAGACGGGTCTTGCCTTCTTCAGTCAATATAAATACCAACTACATGAAGTATTGATTTTTTATCTCTGAACTAGCTCCATCGCAAATGATATGAATCCTTTGGAAAGATGTAAGAGATCTCTAATAAAAAATGAACCGCTTTTACTTTCTTATGTATCGTATAATAATGCAGTAAAATTTTCAGATGTAAAACCACTTTCATGTAAAAATTATTCATGGGATAAAATGCAGTTATTTTCAATGTACATTTTTGAAGTTATCTCATATACTAAAATTAGTTATTTAATACCAGAAAATTACTTTTGTATCAAAATGATACAAAATATAATATTTTATAAACACAACAGTATTTGTTTTAAGATAAACTTAAGGTGTTACCACTGTGGAATTCCATAATGACCAATTTTTTTATGAATTAAAACATTGTTTTTTCCACTATGAGATTATTTTTCTTGACATGTTTCAAAGGCTTACACCTTCATCATAGGGAGAACGATATTAACAATTTTTATCGTTCTCCCGATGATGAAGGGGTAAAAGCCTTCGAAACATGTCGAGAAAAATAAACCCAAAGTGGAAAAAACAGTGTTTTAATTAATTAAAAATTCGACAACAGTATTCATGTTTTGTTAGTAACAGAATTACCAGATTTTTCAAATGATACATTGATCCCAATAACCCACTGTTAGGCATATCATCAAATCATTACGTGTGAAATTGGTGATTTCAAATGTATAACTATTCACTACTTTCATTAAATACTGGTACTGTGGAATAAATACAATAAAAATTCTATAACACCCTAACGACGACACAAAGTTCTTCTTATTCTTCTCATCCTGTTACACTTTCGCGGTGCATAGGGCCTCAAGAATTCTCCTCCATCAAACTCTATTGCACATCTGATGAACACCATTCCAAGTGAGTCCTGCCGCACTGTTTTTTTCTAGGGAGCTCTAAGTCTGAATAACTTCCTCTTTCCATCCACAGGGGACTAGTCTAGTGCCCCCTGGGTGATGCAGGCAGATCAATCACACCCATCGTCTCTAGGTGAGACCGATCCATAACCATTTGTGCCAAGAAAAGCAAGTTACAAGATGTAAGATATGTATTTATCAAATTTTAATTTTAAAAAAATATATATTTATTTCCAAGTTGCCTGAAACTAATGGTCAGTGCTTCGGTAAGTTAGAAGATGATAAATATGTGTTTAAAAAATTATATAATATTTTTTTCCAAGTTAACTGAAACTGATGGTTACCCTTCAATAAAAGTCAGCTGTTCTTTAATTCTCTGTACAGTCACCTAGCGCCTCGGCCGTTTAACGCAGTGACCATCCTACGCTTATTAAGGGGTACAACGTTAGTGGTAATTTATTTTATTAATTCGGACTAGGTGTTTCCGGTTACTACATTAGACATAATTTGACGCCATGTGTGTTTCTTAGCGGTTCTCGGAAGCATTATCTCAACCGAGATAATGAGCTCGACGCTGATTAAGCTAACGATACTGCTGTTATAAGTGATGCTATTGGGATAAACGAAGATTTGTAATAGATCGGCTATACAATAATACTGTTTATTTGAAAGTTATAATAGATAGGCGAAACGTGTCATTTAAATACAAAATAATAAAACTTGTATAAAACATACTTTTTCATTGGTATTAATTATTTGGTAGTTTTACACCATTGTTCAAGAAAAAATTATTAGTAATTCAAATTTAAATACTTAATAAATGAAAGTTATTTTAATACGAATGAAAACGTCAGTTTTCAAGATGTTTTATTATATTTTATGGGAATGACATGTTTTGCCCTTGTAAGGCGTTATAAAATGCGTGACAATTAAATTTTAAAATGCCTTAGAAGGGCGAAACATGTCATTCCCATAAAATATAATAAAACTTCCAGAAAAATAACGTATTAAGTATTTAATATGGAGTTTTACGTTATTGTTCAAGAAACAATAAACAAAGAAAGTTATTTTAGTTTAGCTAGGAGCCACCTAGCCCAGGTTCCCTAGTACGGTTCCTTGGTATTGTTCCCTAGTACAGAACACAACACAATCGCACGCGCCGTCCTGGCAAGTTGCCTCGTGAGAGTCAATCAGTGGAACAATAAATCAGTGTTCAATACACAGCCATGCCTTCCGGTATTAATACGAGACGAAACGGCTATCGGCTCCGCAGAACCATAAATCAAATTATTCATTAGAACACTATTCATGGCGCACGAGAAAACGGTAATAATAATAAGATTTCATATTTCTCAACGGAATCCCTTTAAAAGAACAGCGCTCCCACTATTATAGTTGCAATCGATTGTCATATTGAAATATATTACATAATAATGAAACAAAACCACATTTTTAATAAGTAAATAAAAGTGAAAGTATTTACTTATTAAAAATGTGGTTTTGTTTCATTATTATGAAACAAAAATTATATGTTAATGATGTAAATGGTACCAGAAATAGAGGAAGACCGAGGAAAACGTGGCACGATCAAATAAATCAAATATTGAATGTCGGCCATGTGAGGAGTCAGAGAAATCGATGCGCGTGCATGACACGATGTATGAATGTTGAGGAAGCGAGAGAAATATGTCAGGAAAGAAAAGTGTGACAGTCCATTCTTTCTGCTTACCTTTTCGGGGAGACGGCGTGATGGTTAGTTAGTTAGTTGAACAATGATGTAAAACTCCATATTAATTAATTAATACGAATGTAAACGTCAGTTTTCTAGAAGTTTTATTATTTTTTATGGGAATGACTTGCTTCGCCCTTTTGAAGTACTATCATGTATGTATCATTTGATAATGCCTTAGAAGGGCGAAACATGTCATTCCCATAAAATATAATAAAACTTCTAGAAAACTGACGTTTTTATTCGTATAAATTATTCCAATTTTATCTTTATTTCGACAGGGACCGGTATCGCCAGGCTAGCTGGCATCGACAGACTGGGAACCAACGTGGCATCAAAAAACATCGTTAAATTTAATTATTGTACAAATTGAACATCTATCAAAAGATATCAGTAAAATCTTAAGAAATATATAAAATAAAATTTATTTTTATTTTTACTTATTCAAGTTTTGACCTTTTTTGAAGTCAAATCCTTTAGATTATTAGTTAATAGTTAATGACGATAAAATATATATGCAAAATTCTTTTCAAATATGTATTTAGTTTTATTTCACTTAGTTTTGAGCTTCAATCGTTTTGGTAGCTCGCTGCCATCTTCCGGTCAACTCTAGATAATCATAGATTTGCCAAAAGAAGTGAGAAAGTTGAATAAATGCGGAAGATATAAAATCAATTGAACTAATTCGTGATTTTTTATATATTTTATAAAACTTCGAAGACGGATATCATACATTATAAAAACATAATGTAGGGCGAAAGGCAAGTAAAATATCATTAAGATGGTTAGGTGACATTGAATTTAAGAATGAATGTATCATAAAATATATTTGAATTACGAGTATACTAGTCAAATAATGAAAGAATGAGAAATGCCAGGTACGAGAAATGATATAGTGTATATGATTGTTAAGTTAAATGTTACAACATAAAAATGTGTCGGTCCATCCTCAACGCTTACTAAATGAGAGTTAGTTAATTTGCCTTGACGTTACACAACCCGTTGGTGATATTTTGTCTATCGAATTGTCAATGATTCTAGTTCTTCATTATTATTATTATTATTAAAAGAAAGATGCTGATAATGAGTACAATGATGTACGACAGAATGTCAAATGCTGATATTAGAAAGGAATGCAGAGCGAAATAAGGTATCAAGAACAAAATTATGAAAGGATCGCTGCGTTGGTTGGAATAAATGGAGCACATGCGTGAAGAAAGAATGGTTAAAAAAGTATACGTTAACGATGTAAATGAAGTACGGAATCGAGTTAGACCGAGAAAAACACCAGGCAATCAATTTTTAAAGGTTGGTCATGTTCGAAGCCGGATGACTCGCTGTATGAATGTGGAAGAACCAAGAGAGGTATATCAGGATACAGTAGTGTGGCGGTCCATTCTCTCTGCCTACTCCTGCGGGGAAACGGCGTGATGGTTCGTTTTTTTGTTGGTTTGTTTGATATAAAATTTGACATCACCGCTGAAGCTACTTAATAAACACATATTTATTTCTATGATTTAGTTGTATCTCAATAGAGACGAAGATGCAAATTGGAAACTGAATATGGTTGATCAAGGTGTTTACAGGACTTATGACCTGTCATTGGTTGGGTTAAGTGCATACTTTATGTAATTACAACATTCCCCATTCCGCCTTCGTTATGAGCATGTCTGAAATTTTTTTGGAAGTTGTATATATGTTAAATTCCAACGCCTGAATTCACATGTCAGTTTCAATGCGCCATCTTTGATAATTTTGATTATATATGTTAATCTCTAAGATTAATTTATAAATAATCTACATACTAACGCTATCTATGGAGATTTATGTTTAACAGGCATTAAGCAGAACATCTTTTTAAGCACAATGTTAACTGTTTTAACCTTAATTAACCCAACCTGTAAACACCTTGATCAACCATATTCAGTTTCCAATTGATATCTTCGTCTCTATTGAGATACAATTAAATCATAAAAATTGATAACCCGCAATGGGTGAAATCCAGTATTGGTATACAAGTATATGTATAGATTTAAAAAAAAAAAACATATTTATTTCGTTAACATTTTTAAGCTAACGATATGCATACATACAAAAAAATTGCTGTTGAGTGTTAGAGTATATTTCGTTTTGCGTAAGGTCAACTGTAAATTTGAAACAGTTTATAAAATAATCAAGAGCGGAAGTATTCAAGTTGGCTGTGTATCTTTGGGAAAGGACCTGGAGACTAAGTTTTTGTTTGCTAGGACCATTTAACGTAACGTTGTATCTTAAACAAATTGCCCTCTCCCGGAGTATACGCATGAGAAGATCTTCCGTATTAAATTAAGTTTTTCTCTGAAGCTCTTATGCCCCATATAGCAAACAATTGACTTTATCTCCTCCGTGTACAGCCTCCTTGAAACACTAAAAAAGATTAATCGCAAGAGAACGTGGACGTTATTAATTACGATGGCGCGATTAAAATAAGAATTATTTTGCGTTATTACAATAAAAAAACTTTAAGAATATGGAAAAAGCAATATTCGGAGAGTTATCTTACCGCTTAAGTATGCTGAATATAAAAAAATAATAGAAAAAAGTCTAATAGTAGTGAGTCATATTCTGATCATAAATAATAAAAAAAACATTTCGTTTTTCGGACGGATGCTCTTAGCAAAGATAGTTACGAAAATTTATGTAAAATTTTCAATTAACTAGCTTCCATTTATGGACTTTATTTCGTCATTCATCCATAGTTTATAAATTTAATACTGTTTATTGTATGAGGTCATTATGTCAATTTAAGATAGCTTCGACGTTTGTATTGTAGAGTTATCTATTATTTATTTAAAAACAAATAAAAATATAAATATAAATTTGCGAAATATTGTTAATTTGCGTGGCAATGAGGTTCGCAACCCATCACACCGCGTCTCTCACGGGGGCGAAAAGAGAAGGATGGAGGGCCGCATCGGTTAAGGTGTGGCAGTCCATTCTTTTTGCCTACTCTTTTGGAGAGACGGCGTGATGGTTAGTTAGTTTAGTTATAGTAAAAAAAAAGTCTAGTTGAGGAACAAAAAAAAGCAGTGAGGTGAAACTGATCTAGGCTCAAAATTAAGTGTAATAAAACAAAATACATATTCAGAGTTTAGTTATTTCTTCTTCTTCTTCAAGTGCCCTGTTGTCAACAGGCGTCGGGTCCTCTCAACGTTGGCGATCACCTCGGCGAAACTATCCCTGTCCTGCGCCGCTCGGAACAGCTCCTCCACACTTCGGATGCCGGTCCACTCCCTCACGTTTCGCAGCCAGGACGAGTTTTAAGGTGTTAACACTGTGGAATTCCATAATGACGAATTTTTATGAATTAAAACACTGTTTTTTCCACTTATGAGTTTATTTTTCTCGACATGTTTCGAAGGCTTACACCTCGCAGCCAGGACATTTGTCTCCTTCCGGGCCCTCGGCGTCCCTCAATTTTACCCTCCAATATCAGTTGGAGAAGGTGGTATTTTTCTCCATGCAGTATATGACCCAGATGTGAGATCTTTCGAACCTTGATAGTTAATAACAGTTCCCTGTCAACTCTAGCTCGCCTCAGGACTTTGGTATTGGTAACCATGTCTGTCCAGGGAACTCTGAGCATTCGGCGATGGAGCCAGATTTAGTTATTTAAAGTTATTATTTACTTTGATTTTTATTTTCATTATTTTCTATCTGTAGAAATTCATAATAAATTATGGCAATAACTTTATGGTAAGCCATTTTTTTCTTCTTCTTCTTCTTCTCCAGCTTATTCCCGTCTACTCCTGGACAAAGGCCTCCACCATTTGCTTCCGCATCCTGTCTTGTGCAGACTGCATCCAGGTTTTGGAATAATTTCGACAGATCTGTATTAGGTCCGCCATATTTGAGCATTTATGCAGTCATTTTGTCTTCTCCTGGACTTTTCCAATTTTTTGATTCTTCCACTCTTCTTCTCCAGTCTCAATCTTATGATTAGTCTGCAGCAAGGCGACGCATCTCCTCTTCCACTCCGCTCGGTCCTCTGCAACTCTCTTCAACTCTGCATAAGAGGTGCAGCCCATATCTCGGCAAATCTGGTCTATGTACTCCTGGCGAGGTTATCCTCTGCCAATCGATCCTTCGGCCACTCCCTCCAATACATCATGCAGGAAACATTCGTGTCGCAACACATGAGTAATCCATCTTGCGCGCCTCTCCGCTAGTGTGTTCAACGTGTGGCTATTCTTCCAGTGCACCTCTAAATTCTGTTCGTGTCACTTCTGGAGTCTCCTCTGAACTCATGTTCTATAGCTGGTTACTTTCTCTCAATCGTGCAGGGGTCTGTTGGTCATAAAGTTTTTCATAGAACGTTTGTATGACAGCAACTATATCTTCTTTCTCATACATTAGCATTCCTTGATCATTTTTCATACAACTGATTCTTTTTTTGTTTTTACTGACTTCCGAGCGTAGGACTATCATATAAATGTTGTCTTCTATGGCTTGTTTTATCTGTTGGGAGTTGTATTATTAGATGTTTTTTCTTATTGCCTTCTTGACGCGTTTTGTTGATTTCTTCATATTGTGAAGAACTTTTGCAGGTATTTTTCCTAAGCTCTATTAATGTAATAATTGCGGATGTAATCTTGGAGGTTTTTCGGTTTCTTAGAGTGCATACATTTCTCGCAGCTACGAGTATATCGCTAGCAATTTTGGCACTTAAATCGTCAGAACTCAGATCAATTAGAGTTTGTTTTGGTCCAATTTTCCTTTTTATTTGATCTTGGTATTCTTCTTTTCTTTCTTTCAAATCCGTTGTGTTATGTCTTTGGGTTTTTGTTACCATCCTTTTTCTTTCTGTTCAAAGGTTCACAGAAATTTTGACTCTTATCAGCCGTTTTAACTTCTTTAAATTCTAAAATACTTTTATTGTGTAATACAGCTGAAGCATTTCTGAAAACAACGAAATAATCTGAGGCGCAATAAAAACACTTAGTTTTTTATATTATTTATTTAACGGAATGTTTATATTAGAGCATATGACTTAAGAAAAAAATGTAAAAAGCTTTTTTATAAACTTAAAAAATCTAAAATAAATTAAGCTTTTTCATTATTCGTTTTCAGCGCTTGACATTTTTTCTAAATAATTTCCTTTGCTAATGAGGTTAATTAAAGAATGTAAATACGCTTTACTTTGTTTGAAGAATTAAAAACTAACGTTTATAGTGGAGACTTGCCTCCTTTGCCGCAGCAATCCGAGCGAGAAATGGTCTGGTAATTTCATTTACTTTGAAGCAATTATCGTTACAAAGTACGCACAGCCACTGGGGGGATAATTCAAGGAGGAATTATTATGAATTCAAAAATATTCACTTTTCCTCCATAATAAGTAAGGCCTACCAAACTCTTCGCAAGAAAACGTGATGTTTAAGACAAGCCACGAAAGTCTCTATTTAGTACCCATTTAATATTCGTTCATTTATCATTCTTAATTAATTTGATTGAAATATTCTATATACTAAAAGTTTTATTTTGTATTATATGAATGACATGTTTCGCCTTGTGAAGATTATGTAACATTTGATGATTAAATATTGTGTAATTAAACTTCTAGAAAACAGACGCTTTCCTTTTTACAAGAATTAATAAACTGTCATTCTTAATTTGCACGCATTCTTAATACTTGAGTTGTGGCGATTAATATAAGCGATGGTTAAGTGATTATATAGCGAATTTTTTAGGTTTGTCACATTCGTCATGACGTAAGTATTAATATATAAACGAACTCTAGTATTAGTTACTTGACTCCTTGAATTGTAATAGTGTGGAATAATGCGTCAAAGATGAAATTGAAAAAAAGGAATTAGCGAAAAAGACAAATATAATATGGCACGCTCAAATATGTTTGTTTATCAACACAATAGGTTAACTTGTGCGCGTGATACGTTAAGGATTAACTTCTGGTTACCCTTTCGAGGAAATGAAATGATATCTTATTTTAAGTAAAACATTTCAAATTAGATTTTTTTCGTCTTTTATTTTTGTAATATTGATATTACAAAACCAGTTTTTTTTTATAAAAATTTTCAAATGGAAAACTTTTTTCTTATGTGTATTATTTTAAACAAATAAAAATACTAATAAACCTTATTATTCTGAATTAAGAAACAATTAATAGTCATTTGTCATTTGTCATTTATTATCTAATATTAAATATTTAAAGTAAACCTAAAGTATTATTATGTTAACTTTTAAATAGTTATTGTTTTATTGTATCTACAATCTAAAAGAACATTATGTGTTATATTATTGTTTTTTCGTTATTTTATTTTATATCATTGTATTTTTTATTATTTGTTTTAGATTTATTTTGTGGACGTTGGA
>JAHDVF020000838.1:0-29241 GCA_022606425.2 Lepidostoma basale | reverse complement strand
CATATGAAGAAAGAAGTATAAAATGGAGTGTGAACTGACTATAATATTTTTAATAATTAACTAACCATCACGCCGTATCCCCGAAGAGGTAGCAGAAAGAATGGACTGCCACACTTTTCTTTCCTGACATATTCCTCCCGCTTCCTCAACATTCATACATCGCGTCATGCACGCGCGTCGATTTCGTCGTTTGATCGTGCCACGTTTTCCTCGGTCTTCCTTTATTTCAAACTCCATTTATATCGTTAACATATATTTTTTTACCATTCTTTCTTCATTCATTCTTTCCATGTGTCCTAAACTTCTTATGATCCTTTCATTATTTTGTTTATAACACCATCATTCGCACCGCATTCACTTTTTATATGTTCATTTGACACTCTATCATACACAGAGTATCCACACATTTCATTTCTACTGCATTTATTCTACTTTCATCCTTCTTTTGCCAGTTCCACGCTTCGTTAATTTTGTTATACGATTTATATAATATCACTGATGAAGGGCTTGTGTGTCTGAAATACGTTTGGTTTGGAGGTAGAAATAGAGGAAGGCCGAGGAAAACGTGGCACGATCAAACCAATCAAATATTAAATGTCGGTCACGTGAGGAGTCGGAGAAATCGACGTGCGTGCATGACAAGATGTGTGAATGTAGAGGAAGCGAGAGAAGTATGTCAGGACAGAACAGTGTGGCATTCCATTATTTCTGCCTACCCCTCCAAGGAGACGACGTGATGGTTAGTTAGTTAGTTAGTAATAAAGTTAAATTATATAAAAATAGAAACATTAAACATCTACAACACAAAGTTATGGCGAATATAGATGATATAATATTATATATATGTTTGAAAATAGGTCAGAATTAATATGTAAAGTTTAATACCGACAACAATTTAATCGTGTGATTTGCGTCTATTAGCAATACTCCGAGAACATTCCTTTAACAACGGTTGGCGGCGCTATATCCCACTAACATTTATAATCCTGTCATAGCCAGGATTGCTTTCCAAACAATATAGACATGTCCCTGTGTGTTCCTACATCTTGGAGCCTACTGCTATTTGTTGACTTGGCGGAATTGTTCCGCCCGATCTACCCTTGTTTCCCACCCTTCCACGCTCCTCGCAACCACCCCAACCACCGCGCAGCCCTCTTCCTAAAGTTTGTTCACGTCGTCGAAAAAAATATTCTCTCTTACACGTACAATCCTTTAAGAATATTAACGTTCGAATCAAATTCTTATAAAATAAGAAAAGTATGTTACGAAATGCGTATACAGAATATCATTTAGATACAAAACATTCAATGAATGTTGTTTTGGCTTTGAATAAATGGGTTCAATAAATGTTGTGTTAGGTATTTTGAATGCATAAAATAGCGAAAAGAATGTGATTTAGAGACAAGTTGATTTCTACCGTATAATATCATATTAAAAGATAACTTCAGTATTTAATATGAATGAAAACGTCTATCTTCTGGTAGTAATCGGTGGCTCTATCGCACGGCATTTTTTTTTTTGGGAATGCTCGGAACCAATTCCCTACAGCTTTGAAGAGATGGGCATCTCATAACCCATTTCTTTAGATTCTTCGATGGCCCTACAGCCTTAGCCTCAAGTATTCTTCGCCTCCAACTCCTCCTGTCCTCCGCTTCGACCCTCCAATCTGACACTCGTAACAATTTTTTCCCCATCTCTCAAAACTTCACCCTCCCATCGCAGACTTGTCCGTCCAATTGGTCTTCTACCACCTGGTTGCCACCCTAGCAATCGTTTTGGGGTTCGCGATGACGGCATCATCTGCCCGTGACCGGCCCATCTCAGTTATTCAGTCTGACCTGTGTGGAGAGACTGGGAGCTTTGTAAATATGGTACAGCTCGTCATTATGCCGCACTCTCCAGCCTTCACCGTCATTCACAGGTCCCAGAATTCTGCGCAGCACCCTTCTCTCAAAAGTATTCAGTCGCTCTGCGGATTTTGCTGTCAGCTTTCTTTAGATAAGTCAGGATATTTCGAGAACTCGGCTGTGCTGGAGGGTGTTGGTCTTTTTATCCCTTATAGATATCTCAGATTGTTTTACCTACCGACCGCCAGAACCAAGAGATCGCAGATCCTGCAAAATTGATGAAAGTGAGATGAAGTAGGCCAAGAAGACGATTCTGGAGGGAGAGGATGGATCCAGCGAGGATCACTAAGATCGTGATGCACGGAACTCCAGATTCGACCGAACTCCAGGACGACCACGCGAAGGGTGGAGAGAGGGCTGGTCGTCTTTATCACACGAAGAAAGTTGATATCCTATATAAACAGATTGAAAAATCTATAATAGAATAGAATAGTGCTACAATTGTAACTTTAAACTATTAACGAATCGGTGGTATTTCAAAACGAAATTTTCATTTCCTCGCCTGATTCGACAAACTCCGGAAAACTTCGAGAAACTCCGGCCAAGTCCGTTAAAAGAATGTTAAAGTTTCCGAAAGTGAAAGGGGGTTGCAACAAGAGACTGCGATGTCGGGGTTGTTGAAAAAACAACCCCAAAAAACAACCCAATGAGTTTCCCAAATAAAGAAAACTATTACAGTATGTTTGAAAATATTATATATTGTATTTATAGAAAGCCTACTCACATTTTTAGTACTGATAAATAATTATGTACGAGTATATATTTTTTGATTAAGAACACTGTTATAATCAATTTATTGAAAGCTAAGTCATTAACACTGTGAAATTCCATAGCAATACACTTTGGAAATTGGAAATATCATATTTTTTTTTTTAGATAATCAAATGATTTTACTAAAATCTCTTGATGGAAGTGGATCATTTTAAATAATACTTAAATAAAACGGTGTTTTTTAACCTACTTCCACTTTTGTGTCGACAGACTGGTACCAACAGACCAGTCAACATAACAGACCAATCTGTCGATGCCAGCGAGCCTGTCGAAACTGGTCGCTGTCGAAATAAAGACAAAGGTGGAAGTAGTTAAAAAACATTGTTTTATTTAATTATCAATCATAATTATTGTAATAAATATCACAATTTATTTAAATAGTCCATTGCTTTGGCCGAAACACTATGATACTCATTGAAAGCATTTTCGACGAAAGATCGCAAGAGAACCGGCATCTCTTACCTCATTTGGCATTTCTTTTGGGAATGCTCGGAACCAATTCTCTACAGCTTCGAAGAGATGGGCATCTAATTACCCATTTCTTTAGATTAATTAGAGTATACTTCGAGAACTCGGCCGTACTGGAGGGTGTTCGGCTTTTTGTCCCCGATAGATATCTCCGACAGCGACAGCACAGATTGTTTTACCTACCGGCTGCCAGAACCAATCTGCCTCTGGTGACACCGGTGGGAGGAGCAATTAGTCTGCTGAACGCGGTCTCCTCGGAGATCGACGTCTTTCATGTTAGTGAAAGTACGTTCAGAAGGCAAATACTCTTAATTCTGGAGAGTATCCTGTCTTCCTAATGTTGAACCATCTCTTATGCGTTTCTGGTAGTATACTATACTCGTATACAATATATTATTTTACCTGTTCTCAATAGATGCCTTAAAAATAAATTTTGTAATGTCTGTTGATGAAATAAACTGATTTGATTTGATTTGATTTGATTTGATGAAAAACACCTTTCTCTGTACTTTCAAGTCTGGGTCTCCGGAGTCGGAATATACCACAACCTCTCGTCAAATAGTCAAGTATTTCATAACTTAATGCTACATTTTTAGTTAGATATGCAGACACCATATTATAAACAAAAATCAAAGTTGTGTAAAGAACTAGTTTTCTTGAATTGGGCGTTACAAATAACCGATTATAACACCTGATGATGCCAACCTCGCTTGACGAAACAGCTGTCGCGACTTTTTCACAATATTTAAATAAAATAACTACAATATTTTAGATAATCCATTGTTTTGGCTGAAACACTATGATAATTCAACATTATCCTTTGTTTTAATTTTTTTAACACTCTTATTATCCGTTGCAAATATGATACTTAAATAGACAAACTCAGACACCTGCTCTAGGTTCTCCTGATTCACACTTATAATATTTAATAAAAACAATTTATCATTATTATTAAACACCCTTTAGTTGAGATGTAAGTCTGTGGGAAAAACGCTTTGTTAAGCAAAAATGCAGCCCCCGGTTGAATGAAAGCTCACTTGGAAAGTTTAAAGTTGGAAACTTTCAGCTAATTCTGATGTCATCACATTTTCCAGTCAAAACATTCCGCCCCTTCCGATTTTATCTGAAATATTTTTATAGTTTTTTTTTACAGCTAACATTTGTATTTATTTAAACAGTAATTTTACACGACTGAGGCATAACCAAATAAAACATTTAGGTGACTCATTAAGATATAAAATAACAACATAATTACACAAAATTAAACATCATCAAGAGCGTTCGCGGTAACCGGTCCATCAGCTTGGAACAATCTCCATTCACACCTCAGATGCATAAATGATCCAACAGATTTCAGATCTAAACAGAAAACCCATCTTTTTCATATTTCCTACCCATATAGTACTTTCTAACCGATCGCGAAAATCAGATGCAGCGTTCAAATCATTTAAAACATGTCTTAATGCGCCCTTGAGGTGATTACTGATTGAATTATTGAGGCAGTATTCATAAAAAAAATATTGCAAACTCTGGAAAGAGTACTGCCTCACCGACCGTTGACATATTTGGATTCCTTCTGATATGTATGATTTTTTTGGTCTCATGTTGTTTTGTTTTTTTATCTTTATAATACCGTTTTGTGTCCAAATGAGTCGCCTAAATGTTTTATCGTTTGTAATGTCTCATTTGTGTATAATATATAAATAAATAAATAAATTACATCACAAAAACAGCGCTTTAAAAGTTAGCATTTTATTATTTTTATTATTATCATATTTCAAAAGGATTCAAATACATGTATGTCGATGTTAGTGAAACAGTATCCATTCCAGACGTGATGATGTGTTGTTTATGAACGCTGTCTCACTGAGACCAAAAACGTCTGAATCAAAGGCGATAGAAATTGATAAATACATAATACAATATAAAAATACTATTCCTACTGGCACCACCAAACGCAGGTTGGTTCTATGCGACGGAGAGTAGAAAAATTGATGTCGGCGTTGCCGCAGGTAACTTTCAGGAAAATATAGGGGTTCTCAATAGAGGCCCGATTCATGTAAAAATGAGTTACTTTGAACAAGCTTCAAAAATTAAGAATAACTATGGTTTTCATTTATATAGACGAAACGTATGACTTTTTCCAAAACACCAAAAACATGTAACCTGGCTGTAAAGAATCAATTTATAAAACAGGGCAGAACCTTCAGATATCTAGGCGTAGGTCTGGGTGGAGGAGCTGATCAACAAGTCAGCTGCATCTCAGGTGCTCTAAAATCCACAATATGTAAAAATAAAGACATGGCTATTCACCACTTCAATACCGTAAGGCCACTGGTGGCCGCTACGTAGGCGCACTACCAGTACCGTAAGGCCACTTTGTATTAAAGTGATTACAGTAAGAATTTTAACTATTTCTTTTGTATTCCTGACATATCTATACACTATTTCTGCAAGAAAAATGAACCTTCTGACGTTAGTCGATCTTATTGAAAAAGGGATTCTTGTAGAAGTCGAGCATTAGGGTTACCGCTTGTGATGGTATTGAACCATCGTAGAGAGAGATGCGTGAATTCAGACGTAATACGAAAATAAATTCAAATGACTAGGAAATATAACACCTAACCATGTGGGGGTAGGTCTAGGCGGGGAGCAGGGGAGACGCGGGGAGGGGAGAGAGGGGGGTTGAGCCGAGAGGGATGCAGGGGAGAGGTAGTTCGGGGCAGTTGACTTTTGACCTGACGGGAAGCGGTCGCTTTGGTATTAAATTCAGTGGGTGTTTGTTGTTCTGATTATCAAGAACTTCATTTTATTTTGTATACAAGTATAGTGGTACGAGGGGTGCGGCATTTGCAGATTTAAAAATACTATAGAATCAGTTTTCCTGAGCTGTTACGACTGAAAAGCTAAGTCTAGAATTAAGAATTTATATTTCAGGAAATTGGAACGTATGCGTTCGGCTTACTCCATGATTATACTATGCTTACGTTTATATATTACATACATGTACCTAAATATATATATATATATGTGTGTATATATATATGTATGTGTATGTGTATGTATATATATATATGTGTATATATATGTATGTATATATATATATATGTATATATATATGTATATATATATGTATATATGTACATGATATATTGATACCTTTCCTATACTGCACGTAATATAGTTCACTAACACTCGGGCCAACGCATCGCGCCCGAAACAGGTATTCACTAACTCATCGAATACTGAAATCTTAGTTATGGACATGTAGCGTTCTAACAAAATTTGCCATCTTCTATATAAATAAACATATAAACTTCGACCCATGCAAATTATGCTACATAAATATGGTTGACTGCTGATGAATGAAGACAGTTAGAGAGGTTGGGAAGCTCACTTCAAGAGCCCGCGCCATATACAGACTCATATAGATAAGTAGGTGGAAGACCCTACTATCGCGTCTGCGGGAATTCTGTCGTGGGTGGGCTAACTTCGAAAACCCCCGATAGGGTGATGGCCAGGTTCATGGGTTTGAATCCCCAGGTCCACTGATTAAGGGTTGGGAGGTAGATCGGCTGGTCCCCAGACGATTCTGCTGTGGAGCAGTGGAGAAAAATCACCAGTCTGACGAAAAGACTGGTTCAACGCGATACTAACACTATTATATCCCAGTTATTCCCCACAACTCCTTATATACTTAATATATTATATTCTGACACTGAATTGTTATATAACCTGTGCCTTTCAGGAAGCTGTTCTTTATTGCATCATTATTACATTACGTTCTGATTTAAATTACTGTACATCGTATTTGTTCCGAATTATTTGTGAATGTTTCTTCCAGGGCTGCCACATTTTTTTTAGAGATAATATTTTGAATTTATATTTTGTAAACTTAGAGATATTTTAGGTTGTTTGGTTTAGATGTTCCTAGGAAATATTGAGTGACATATAGTTGATTACACGTAGGTCTGTCAGAATTGCTTAGAATATTCGGAAGGGTTAGGAACGATTAGCTTTAGAATGAAATTATCAGTATTCGCCAAATAAAAGGGCTTGGATTGCATCGGTCATAACGAAAGGTCATACGGTATTATTTCTAGACGATCACGAAGGCCAACTCGCGTAAGGTAAAACACCTGTAAGCTCAGTACTGGTGGACAAAGAAGGAATGACTGGAGGAAGCTCCACCATTCGCGGAGGAAGGTTAGGAGGGATTCTGCTTAGGTTCCTCACGGACCGGGATGGGACTTCACAGAGATCGTAGGTAGCTCGATCCACCACATTTGGTGCCGTGACCAGGAGGTTTCACCACATTGGTGACGTGACGCGGGAGAGGACTGGAGAAGGAGAGGAATCCTCCACACCAGGTCCTCGTGGACAGGACGGCTCCAGCACATTTGGTGCCGTGACCAGGATTAATTAATTCTTCACGTGTGTAAATCGATTTCATCACATTTGCTGCGCGTGACCAGGAGTTTGGTTTAAAGCATTACTTGATAATTTCATTATTATGCATATTTATTTAATTAGTTTAAAAATTTAAATTGTTTTAAAAAATTATTCATCGCTAGATATTTATGCCAACCCTAGCTAGGATTCGTAGACAGTGTGCAGGTTTTCTAGGAAGGTATTCTAGGATGCTCTATGCAGGGGTCGCGTATCGTTTCGAATATAATTATCGGCGTGGTATTTAGTTTATGATTTGAATATTTAAAGAGAACTCCGAACATATTATAGAAAGTTTAGTATTGAAACACAACTTTAGTTCACTTTCGGTAGGTTTAATAGGAATAAAACATTATTATCATAATTTTGTTATTGTAGAAGAATATTTCGAGAATTTAGAAAAAGGGTGAATGTAAATATTGTTATTCATAAGTAACGCTATTCTATTAAATTATCGTCAGCTTGAAATTATATTTGAGACCAATTAGAGTAATCTAAATTATATTAAATTATTGACAGGTTAATCGTATATTTGAGATCAACTAAAGTAACCATTAAAACATCCATTGCATTATAGACTCATGTATATTCTAATCACACTTTTGAGAGTACGCTAAATAAATAAATAAATATTATGATTATGTACCGAATTAGCATATTTGCAAAAATTTTTTAAGGGCCCCGCTATTATTAGTATACTTAGAGTAGAATATAGTATTTAAGTTAGTTAAGATGTATGATCGTGACGAGATTGAATTCATGCTTAAAATATTGGGAATTAGTAATATCGAGAGTTATATTTATTTCATAAATGTAGTGTGTGAAAAGGTTTGTTACCACCTACGTTTTTTTTTCATACTTCTAAAAACTGCAGCGAGAGATCTTAAATGGCAAACATGTGTTTTAAGAATGCATTCATATTTTTTTGTGGACCGATAACGTACGCGTTGGGTTTGTTTGTGTTGTGTATTCTGCATAATCCTGGATAGGTACACATTAATTTCTTTCACACCAAAATAACCATAAATTAGTTCGAGTCAAGTGTTTACATCAGGATATTTCTAGGGATCGCGGTCGGTTAGGTCGCTGTAGCAATTTTGCTTGTTAGGGGGATGTAAATAATATTATCTATAACGAAAGTGATAAATAAATGGGTCGTTTCTAAAATATTTAATCATTTATTGGCCATGTATAATAATATGTACTTGGATTTCGACTGTCCCAGTAAAGGAAGGACATAGCTCGGTAATTTTAGTTAAATATATAATTATAATAGTTTATGAATACGGAATAGGATAGGATATATATTTTATAATGGCTAGTTTACAAAATTTATATTTAATGTCTTTATGTTCTACGTATGAGCAATAGGTCATCGATAATAATTTTAAGTTATGTACATTGCGAAGTTGAAATACAGACGTGCTAATTATATAAAATAGAATTGCGAGTAATGATTAAATCAGTAATAATAAGAGTTTAGGTTACTTCCATCGTAAATTAAAATACAGATGTGTCAATTATGCGAAATAAATATTATTGATTTGGGAGATGCCTATTGGTGGCGATGAGGTTCGCAACCCATCATTCCGCGTCTCCCGCGGAGCGAAAAGAGAAGGATTGAGTGCCGCATCGGTTAGAGTGTGACGGTCCACCCTTTATGCCTGCCCTTTCAGGGAGACGGCGTGATGGTTAGTTAGTTAGTTGATCATTATTAATTGCAGCAAGTTAGAATTTAGGTGAATATCTACGAAGCGGAAAATAAAATATTATATTTTAAATGAATCGAATTGCAGTCGGATATTAGGACGTTGCGGTCTGAGATACCCTAGAGATACCGAGGAGACCACTTAAAGATATCGTTAAATTTTGTGAATTTTAAAGTGTCGACAATTTTAGCCGTTAAATAATTTCGGATGGAAAAAAAAAAGTTCTTAAGTTTCTAGGCTATGTGTCGGGCTTAAATCTTAAGGAGATAGAGTTATTTATGGCGGATGTTGGGACTTGTTAAAATAATGAAGCGGAGGATGAAATTCTGAACGGTTTGTTAATAGGTGATAATTTTTCAATAGTGTCAAGTTGGTATTCTGTAGGCTGGCATTTCATGGAATTCTCCCTATGGATCAAGTATCTCGCCAAGCTGGTGTTGTTTTAGGTCGCCATGGGTTGGGTTCACGATAACAAATACTAGGAAATGAACGGCGATGTGACATGCATTTGTGAAATTATTACAGGTTCGAGGACGATACTAAAATTGTACGAAAAAAAATTAAGATACTTTTTGATACTTTAGAATAATATTTAACAAAATGGAGCGGCATACCCATAGGTTAGTTCAGTATGATTCTCAATTATTGTGGAATGCATAAATACAAATACGTTTTATTTCAAAAGGAATATAGGATAATGCTTATAAAATTATAATAATTATATAAATTGTCGAATAAACAATTACGGAGATCAACCGAAGTAGTATAATATGTTAGCATTTAAAGATGATTTCGTTTAAATCTGAATTTATCGCTTAACTGTATATTTTCATAAAGTATTGTAACTTAATCGTAGTTTTAACATAAGTCTAAGACTAGGTGTGAAAATCCGGATGAGTAGGTATTATAATACATAAACATACAATAGGAAATTAAAAATATATGAGTAAGATAATTATAAGGTTTAATATAAATAAAAATATCGATAATAAGCTATGATGGTTAGGTATAGGTATTTCAGGTTTCAATTGCAGCCGGTTATAGGTCACTTACATATATCCCAACATAATTAGGTGTGCCAAAAAAAAAAAAAAAAAAATCGGAATTTATAAAATTAATAAATACTTCCGCAGTCATCAAAAAAATAAGGGCCGTATATCATCGATATATGTAATAGATTTTTTCTGAAATTCAGTAAATTATTAGATTACTTAACAACAGATAGTCGCAACATTCTACAGTCATGTTTTGCGGAGCTTCTACGTTCATACTTCGTGGAGCGGACGCTCGCCGATAGCTCCGACTTCTAATGGAACTCCTTTTAGTTTCAATGATTTGATCGTGTCACGTTTTTTTTCCGACTTTATCGACTTTCTTTAATTAACACTGTGCGTGTATATATCTTCAAAAAAATAATTTGCGTTATTTATTTATTCTTAGGAGCTCGATGTTATTCTTTTAGGGAGCGTTCGATCGATTGAGGTGTGTTATCAAATTAAGAAGAAAAAAATGTTTAAAGCAGCAGAACTAATTATCAATTATAGTGATGAGAAAATTCTTAGGGGGGTACGCTTAGAACCATGAGGGTAGATTTAAATTAGAATAAGAACTATTTAAGTTGTCAATTTTATAAAGCGAATTCACGTTGCGCAATTAGGAAATGAAAAGGTGATGTGTCAACATTAGCTAACTGGTGATTAAGGTTCCTTAATATTCGAGTAACATATTATTTTAATGAGCAAATATCAAGTATTTGAAAAACGTGCAGGACCGAGTAACCAGATGCGTTATTCATCATTCATTATTATTATTTTTCCGATCTAGGTAAAAGGATCACTAAATAAAGATAGGTACAACGACAATAGTGATCCCGATTATTATAAGGAATAGATTATAAATTATTTTATTTATGATAAGTTATATTTTAAGTGCGTCGTTTGTAAAATCAGTTACCACAAGGGTCCACTAGGAGAAGGAAGCCCAGGTCACCAAGAGTTGTGGGCTACTGGGATAGGCGGGAGGGGGCCTACCTTAATCTAGGTAGTAAATTGATTTTGAAAAAAAAAAATAATAAATAAATAAATAAATATATAAATAAATAACGGTGTGTGAGTACATGTGCACGTGAGAGTAAAAATATGTAACGAAATATGTGCTTTGGATTTGAGGGGCTGGAGTTTTAGGGGGGGGATGAGGAAAGTTGTATTTGATTTGATTTTGTGGAGCGGAAGAATTTCTTTTGTAGGGACATGGCGATATAATTTTAGTTATAATATTGTGTTCAAAATTTACCAGATTAGATTCCAATTGGAAACAATAAAAATGAAATGAAGTAAATGTGTAATAGTTGTGATTTCACCAATACGAGGTTGATAAAGTCTTCGGATTCTAGGGGGGAGGTTTACTGATAAAAGCGTTGTCGCTTTATATATTTTGCAGTGACTTAGGATAATAAGAGGAGCGAAACGAAGGAAAATATTTTACTCGTCAGATTCTTGCTAGAATCTAGGGAATAGAAGTGGCGGCAAAATTATTAGTACGAATTGAAGATGTTGGCATATCAAGGCGTAGGTACGCTAGTGGTTAAGACAGCAGAATAATGTACTGTCAAAGGACAATTATCATAGGTTAAATAACATAATAAGATAACTTACTAAGAAAATTGACAAGCGTAGAGCGAATCACCAGGAATTGAGGAAGCAACGGAAAACTTTCTGCCGAGTTTTCCTGGTTTCCTCTAGGGGGGAACTGTGATGGTATTGAACCATCGTAGAGAGAGATGCGTGAATTCAGACGTAATACGAAAATAAATTCAAATGACTAGGAAATATAACACCTAAACATGTGGGGGTAGGTCTAGGCGGGGAGCAGGGGAGACGCGGGGAGGGGAGAGAGGGGAGAGAGGGGGGTTGAGCCGAGAGGGATGCAGGGGAGAGGTAGTTCGGGGCAGTTGACTTTTGACCTGACGGGAAGCGGTCGCTTTGGTATTAAATTCAGTGGGTGTTTGTAGTTCTGATTATCAAGAACTTCATTTTATTTTGTATACAAGTATAGTGGTACGAGGGGTGCGGCATTTGCAGATTTAAAAATACTATAGAATCAGTTTTCCTGAGCTGTTACGACTGAAAAGCTAAGTCTAGAATTAAGAATTTATATTTCAGGAAATTGGAACGTATGCGTTCGGTTTACTCCATGATTATACTATGCTTACGTTTATGTATTACATATGTCATCCTCCTCCCAAACAGAGCAGGCAGAGAAATAAAAGCGCGGGAAAAGAGAGCGTCAACGATCACCGAAGATCGGGGGAAAAGGCGATCCAAGGTGTCCTATCGACGCTCCGGCCTATTTCATCGCCGTGTACCTGACCTACCTTCCGGATCCTCGCCGAGTCCTCTCGCGCATCAGCGGCTCCAGGGTCCTCGGGAGAATAGCTCACCAGAAGGGAGGTCCAGCGATGCCGTCAGTCGGGGAAGGTAGACAAGCCGGAATGCGCAAATAAAAGCGTGGTTTGTCAATTTTAAACATATAAAAATTTATTAAACATAAAAGACTTACCCTAAATATAATTATCCTTATGGTGGCCACCTAATTATAAACTAATTAGCCTAAAGAACGCTTAAAACTAACTAATAACTAAAACAGCGACACGGTGTTTCGCCGAGCGCGGCTCCAGCCGAGAGGGCGAGCCTGCGCGAAGGGCGGGAAGAAACATGGAGGTGAACCAGCCACGGCTCTCTCGTTCTCTGACGGGGCGGCGGCTGGGTCACGACGAGAAGGATGACCACGGCTCGCTCTCGTTCTCTGACGGGGCGGCGGTCTATCCTCTCTCCGCGGAATGGAAGGCGGCTGAGGGCGGCGACACCATAAGTGGACCGGCCCGGCTCTTGGCTTCTCGTGGCGGAGACGCGTGTGACGCACAATATTTCGTGCGCGCCCATTTTGGCGCGCTTTCGGCTTGGCGCGAAAGAGTCTTTAATTGTTCACACACACTTTTTTGTTCTTCTTAAGCCCTCCCCGCGAAATATACATCGCGAGGAGGCAACTCACTTAACTTTTCACAGTCTCAATACATTGTTTATTTATTTATTAATTAAGTCGCGACGTGTTCGTCCGACTGTCACTTTCATACTCCCGTCCGACTGTCACTTTCATACTATCTGTGGCGATTCCGTTCATTCAGGAACTTGCATTGCGGGGGTGTAGAGGGGTAGGTCTCCGAGGGGTAGGAAGGCTTTTGTTCCTTCGAAGCAAGGAGCCTGTTGCCTTCTAGGAATTACTACCTAGATAAGCCGGCGTGAAGCATTTTAGGTCTTTTGAAATACTTTTACGAAGATTATATGCAACGCAAGCTCGTTTGAAAATATTATTTTGAAATGGTATAATTTTTGTCACAGAATAATTTCATAACAATCGACCCTGCCTTCTTTGACAAAAATTACACCTGGGATCGCCCTTTGGGGTGGAGTAGGTTCGAATACTCTCTTGGAGTTAAAAACCGGAGGGGCTGTAATCATATGGTTTGATAAGGACCGGTGGTCTCCTTATCTGGATCTCATCGGCTCGTACATTTTTTGTGTAGCTTCTGTGAGCTGTTTGATACGAGTTGTCCGCTTGAGGTAGGCCAATCATTATTTGTAATCTCACATGGAGGTCCTAACTGGTAGGTACGAAGGCCATGTGAGGGAGGTTCAGTTACACGGTGCGCTAATATTCTTCGTTACGTGGCCAGGTGGGATGTCACCTGTATCTCACGTACGGCGGGAGTTAGCGCGATCAAGACGTGAGGTAGAAGTCTCTCTGCCGAAATTTGCAGAGAACACCTATCCGTTTCGCAACGGATCCCGTATCAAGTAAGTTATTATTCTGTATGTATAGTTCAACTCCAAAGCCAGAGGATAACTTCAAGCCTTACCCGCTGAGAGTCGAACACCATTAGGATGTCTTTTAGACCGCCTACAGTTCGACTTTGTTCATCAGCGGGTCGGGGGCACGTTTTTCAATTTCGGCTACTCGTTACTCCGGATCTTTGCCGGGATATTAGAAGTTCCGTCCACTGAAGCTGGTTTGGAGTGAAAGATGCTGCCATAGCAAATCCCCAGCGGTGGACGGTGTCTAATTTATATTATTGGGGCTGTGCCTCTCAATTTGTATTTTTATATGGCGGCTGGCAGATCGTTGCTGCCTAGCGGCGATTCAATTTTTTTTTGCGTCGATAATATTGCGTCACCGGTACTGCCTCAGTTAATTTAAAACGTATTAATTTTGCGTAACCTACTTGAGGTTACGTCGTCTTCTCGCCGCAGTTAGCCTACATAACCACGACGAGGTGTTCTTAAGATTTTTTTTTTTTTTTTCAATGTTGGGCGCCACTGGGTTTTGATGAACCTCTCCCAGAAGAGGTAATTGTTTGGCATTACGGTACCTGTCGACTTAATGGGAAAGAAAACAGGCACACAATAACAAACAAAATTTCAAAAACAATACATGAAAAAATTTTAATCTATACGAGCGACACTTCTAAAACTACGATTGACAAACCAGCCCTATTCATTTACGCATTTCGGGATAATTTACAACTAGCTCAGGGTCGTGGATCGGGGAATCGGACACAATCCGATACCCTACTGAAAAAATATTTTTAAACAATAAGCCCCATATGTTGGGCAGCCAATTGTCATCCTCCTCCCAAACAGAGCAGGCAGAGAAATAAAAGCGCGGGAAAAGAGAGCGTCAACGATCACCGAAGATCGGGGGAAAAGGCGATCCAAGGTGTCCTATCGACGCTCCGGCCTATTTCATCGCCGTGTACCTGACCTACCTTCCGGATCCTCGCCGAGTCCTCTCGCGCATCAGCGGCTCCAGGGTCCTCGGGAGAATAGCTCACCAGAAGGGAGGTCCAGCGATGCCGTCAGTCGGGGAAGGTAGACAAGCCGGAATGCGCAAATAAAAGCGTGGTTTGTCAATTTTAAACATATAAAAATTTATTAAACATAAAAGACTTACCCTAAATATAATTATCCTTATGGTGGCCACCTAATTATAAACTAATTAGCCTAAAGAACGCTTAAAACTAACTAATAACTAAAACAGCGACACGGTGTTTCGCCGAGCGCGGCTCCAGCCGAGAGGGCGAGCCTGCGCGAAGGGCGGGAAGAAACATGGAGGTGAACCAGCCACGGCTCTCTCGTTCTCTGACGGGGCGGCGGCTGGGTCACGACGAGAAGGATGACCACGGCTCGCTCTCGTTCTCTGACGGGGCGGCGGTCTATCCTCTCTCCGCGGAATGGAAGGCGGCTGAGGGCGGCGACACCATAAGTGGACCGGCCCGGCTCTTGGCTTCTCGTGGCGGAGACGCGTGTGACGCACAATATTTCGTGCGCGCCCATTTTGGCGCGCTTTCGGCTTGGCGCGAAAGAGTCTTTAATTGTTCACACACACTTTTTTGTTCTTCTTAAGCCCTCCCCGCGAAATATACATCGCGAGGAGGCAACTCACTTAACTTTTCACAGTCTCAATACATTGTTTATTTATTTATTAATTAAGTCGCGACGTGTTCGTCCGACTGTCACTTTCATACTCCCGTCCGACTGTCACTTTCATACTATCTGTGGCGATTCCGTTCATTCAGGAACTTGCATTGCGGGGGTGTAGAGGGGTAGGTCTCCGAGGGGTAGGAAGGCTTTTGTTCCTTCGAAGCAAGGAGCCTGTTGCCTTCTAGGAATTACTACCTAGATAAGCCGGCGTGAAGCATTTTAGGTCTTTTGAAATACTTTTACGAAGATTATATGCAACGCAAGCTCGTTTGAAAATATTATTTTGAAATGGTATAATTTTTGTCACAGAATAATTTCATAACACATACATGTACCTAGATATATATATATATATATATATATATATATATATATATATATATATATATATATATATATATATATATATATATATATATATATATATATATATATATATATATATATGTATATGATATATTGATACCTTTCCTATACTGCACGTAATATAGTTCACTAACACTCGGGCCAACGCATCGCGCCCAAACAGGTATTCACTAACTCATCGAATACTGAAATCTTAGTTATGGACATGTAGCGTTCTAACAAAATTTGCCATCTTCTATATAAATAAACATATAAACTTCGACCCATGCAAATTATGCTACATAAATATGGTTGACTGCTGATGAATGAAGACAGTTAGAGAGGTTGGGAAGCTCACTTCAAGAGCCCGCGCCATATACAGACTCATATAGATAAGTAGGTGGAAGACCCTACTATCGCGTCTGCGGGAATTCTGTCGTGGGTGGGCTAACTTCGAAAACCCCCGATAGGGTGATGGCCAGGTTCATGGGTTTGAATCCCCAGGTCCACTGATTAAGGGTTGGGAGGTAGATCGGCTGGTCCCCAGACGATTCTGCTGTGGAGCAGTGGAGAAAAATCACCAGTCTGACGAAAAGACTGGTTCAACGCGATACTAACACTATTATATCCCAGTTATTCCCCACAACTCCTTATATACTTAATATATTATATTCTGACACTGAATTGTTATATAACCTGTGCCTTTCAGGAAGCTGTTCTTTATTGCATCATTATTACATTACGTTCTGATTTAAATTACTGTACATCGTATTTGTTCCGAATTATTTGTGAATGTTTCTTCCAGGGCTGCCACATTTTTTTTAGAGATAATATTTTGAATTTATATTTTGTAAACTTAGAGATATTTTAGGTTGTTTGGTTTAGATGTTCCTAGGAAATATTGAGTGACATATAGTTGATTACACGTAGGTCTGTCAGAATTGCTTAGAATATTCGGAAGGGTTAGGAACGATTAGCTTTAGAATGAAATTATCAGTATTCGCCAAATAAAAGGGCTTGGATTGCATCGGTCATAACGAAAGGTCATACGGTATTATTTCTAGACGATCACGAAGGCCAACTCGCGTAAGGTAAAACACCTGTAAGCTCAGTACTGGTGGACAAAGAAGGAATGACTGGAGGAAGCTCCACCATTCGCGGAGGAAGGTTAGGAGGGATTCTGCTTAGGTTCCTCACGGACCGGGATGGGACTTCACAGAGATCGTAGGTAGCTCGATCCACCACATTTGGTGCCGTGACCAGGAGGTTTCACCACATTGGTGACGTGACGCGGGAGAGGACTGGAGAAGGAGAGGAATCCTCCACACCAGGTCCTCGTGGACAGGACGGCTCCAGCACATTTGGTGCCGTGACCAGGATTAATTAATTCTTCACGTGTGTAAATCGATTTCATCACACGCTTATGATGTGATCGATATAAAGGATATTTTTTTTGTTTTAAATTTATGCCTGAATAAGTATTTTGACCTTTTAACCTTGCCTTTACCATATTTCAGGACACAATTTCAAATTTGCCGTTTTTACATAATAAAAATATAATAATTTTGTGATAGCTTCGAATATTTATTTATAATAAAATTGTAGATTCTTAGGAATTAAATTTAAAGTGATAATAAACTAGAACTGACACTTTGATTTTTTAATGTTTGCTCTCAATAAATATATTTTTTAAGAAAATGTAAAAATTATATTTATTTATGCTTGTGACAACCCTGAAAAAAAATCAAATATACGAAATTTCGATAATGCAACTCGAAATGTTACCTTGATATATCATTTTATAGGTAAACTTCAAACATAATTAGCCCTAATTTTAATAAAATAATTAAAAACATGCGGTATGTGAGTCGCCTAAGCTTATAACATCATGGTACTTAAACGGTTAAGAGAAAGATGAGAATCTATAAAGCATATGTAAGACCAATAATATAACATATGGCGTCGTAGCAAGGGCAGATTACAGTCAGGACCAAAGAAGTTTTGAAGACTTCCGAGATGAAGACAGCAGGCAAGACACTGAGAGATCGCGCGAGGAAAACCAAAATAAGAGATATGTGAAAGACTGAGGATATTATAAGATAAAGTAAACAGCGAAGGAGGGACTTGTATAGTTATGTCCAAAGAATGGACACTACCAGACTTCCCTATATTGCACAACATAATCAGGCTCACGGGATTTGTGGAAGACTTCCTAAAAAATGGGACAGCTTGGAATCTAACTCACAGGAGAAAAAAACCTCAGTATTTTTTACATCAACCCATTTTTTTATATATGGAAGCCTATAATAGTAACGTGAAAAAAAATTCACGTTTAAAATCATTTATTTTTCATTCGTTGTAACAATGGGGAAAAAACAAGGGTTGCCACTTAATTCTTTGTGGAAAAGTCTCGCAAAATAGAAGTCTGAAAATGGAGTGTTTTTTTTATTGAGAAATACCTAAGTGTATCGATCATACATCCGGTAGATAACAAATTTATTTCCTGTCTCACCCATTCAAAGCTTAACCGCAAAATCAAAGTGATGTATCTCGTTTATAAAATAGTCAAACATACAATTTATAATAATGCACATTTTAATTTGAACATGTTCACTGTCGATTACGTGTCTGTGCGTGATAGGATAATCCATTGCTTTGGCCGATACACTATGATACTTTGATTAAATGTCGGCCACGTGAGGAGTTTGAGATTTCGACTTCTGTACATGACACAATGTATGAAAGTTGACGAAGCGAGAAATGTGTCCGGAAAGAACGTCCGAGAAATGTGTCCGGCGGTCCATTATTTCTGCTTACAATATTTGATTTATTTAAGGTTTGCCAGGTTTTTCTCGGTCTTCAGCTATTTCTAGTTTCAGTTACATCGTTAACATATTATTTTTTTAACATTCTTTCTTCATTCATTCTTTCCATGTCTTCAAACCATCTTAATGATCCTTACATTATTTTGTTCATATCACTTTCATTCGCACCGCACTCAACCATACACAGATTTTCAACACATTCGTCTAAGAGATCTCATTTCATAAGTAGACGATACCATTTGAAAAAACGGCGCCATGGTTAGTTAGTTCGTTTTGTGTGTCACCATGTGAATGGAAATATGACATACCTACTTTTTATTGTCACAATCATCAAAGTGTCACCAATTCCGCTATACATATACTCGTATGCATCTAAAGAGGTGTGCTTCGAATACCGCCTCGTTGAGAACATGCATTGCCTTCAATAAAGTAGAAATTCTAAACGCTTCCGTGATGCAACTACGAGCATAAAATAAGATGTGGCCCTTATTCTGATGTTGTTTTGTCCTGTCACACCTCCGTGGTGCATAGGGCCTCAAGGAACCTTCTCCACCCGACTCTATCGCATGTTTGATGCCTAACATCATCCCAAGTGAGCCCTGCTGCCTTAACCTCGTCCTGCAGGGTTCTAGGTCTGCCTCGCTTCCTCTTCCCCCATAGGGGACCAGTCTAGTGCGCCCTGAGCGATGCAGCCTGGGTTCCGTCTCAGAGTGTGATCGACCCATTGCCATTAGCGTCTAGCGACTTGTTCTTAAATTGGCTTTTCGTCTGCCACGGTCCAGAGAACGGCATTTGACACTGTTTGGGGCCAATAGATCTTGAATATTGAGCGAAGGCACCTATTTATAAACACCTGGTTTTCCAATAACGTCCACGATAGATTTCCAAGTCTCACATCCGTACGGCAGTACGCTGCGTAACACAAATAATAAATACAATTACGATTACGCAAATGGCAGTGGATCGGTCACACTCTGAGACGGAACCCAGCCTGCATCGCTCAGGGCGCACCAGACTGGTCCCCTATGGGGGGAAAGAGAAAGCGAGGCGGACCTAGAGCCACCTGGAGAAGAACCCTGCAGGACGAGGTTAAGGCAGCAGGCCTCACTTGGGATGATGTTAGGCGTCAGGCATGCGATAGAATCGGGTGCAGAAGATTCCTTAAGGCCCTATGCACCACGGAGGTGTGACAGGACAAAAAGAAGAAAGAAGATACGATTATGAGTTACGCCGCTTTCTATTTTCGTTCTCCACTTGCGCTCTTCAATACTCGGATATTTTTTATTTCCCGCCAAAAGCAGCGATCCCTCAATGGTTTAAGCGGGAAAGTGGCAGCCAATAGTCATCAATCAAAATACAAAATGGCGGGGAACGGGGCCCCTAATGATGACAGAGAAATAAAAGGAAAGATATTTCAATACCCTTTATGAGATATTCTAAGGGAGGAAGATAGCACTTGGATTATTTGTTTACAAAAGTAGAAAAACAATTTTCACTCTGAATTATGACGGGGAGATACGAAGCATTCTGGAAAGAATTCAGTCAATCAAGTTTTATGATGGATCATAAATTTCTGAAATGCATATATGTATGTAGGTACCTTCATCAAATTGTATTTTTTCTCTTTGTCTTCGTTCAATAACATTTTTTCATAGCATTTTTATTATTATTAGCGATGCATCCTGAAAAATACCAATTTTAGTATCGTAAAAAAAATCTAGGCTCTTTTTTAGTGTGCTTTCATAATTAAAGCTTACGTTCTCAACATGTTATAGACTTAAGAGCCTGTTAATACAGGATTCTTCTCCCGTGATTGTGATCTCCAGCTATTTCTCCAGTGGAAGAATGACCCAAACCGGATGCAGTCTGCACAAGACAGGATGCCTTGGAAGCGATTGGAGGAAGCCTTTGTAGCTATAGAAGATAAGGCGTATGACAGGATCGGCTTTGAAAGGATCTTCGAGGCCTTATGTATTAGGCCTTATGTATTAGGCCTTATGTATTAGGCCTTATGTATTAGGCCTTATGTATTAGGCCTTATGTATTAGGCCTTATGTATTAGGCCTTATGTATTAGGCCTTATACAAGGATGTGTCATGCTGAAACAGCTCATGGAAGTGACAAAAAAGTAAGGCTCTGTATTAACATAACCATGACCAATATACTGACGAATCTGATCCTCGGCGGCGTTATAGAGATAATAGAAAAAGTCAAAGAATACAAGTATCTCGGCCACAACATCTTACTTTCCAGAGATAATCAGACTGCTGAGCTTCAGAGATGAATCGGTCATGGGTGGGCGGCATATGGAAATCTGAAGAATTCTTTAATAGTAAGATTCCCCAGTGTCTGAAACGAAAAATGTATGATCAATGCGTACTTCCAGTACTGTCATGTGGAGCAGAAACGCTAACCCTCACCAAGACGACCATAAGGAGACTCCGTGTAGCACAGAAGAAACACGAAAGAGCCGTGCTACACGTAAGACTCTCAGACTGGATAAGAAATACTGAAATGCGTAGAAGGTCGGGAGTAACAGATGTCGTCACAAGGGTAGCGAAGCTTAAATGGTCATTGGCGGGATATGTTGCCAGATTGATAGACGATAGATCGACCAGAAGGGTGGTAGAGTGGAGATCCCGCGAAGACAAACGAAACAGAGGGAGACCCACCACACGATGGTCCGATTACATTAGAAGAATTGCTGGCGATTGGATGCAAAGGGCACAAGACAGGGATACGTGGAGAAGTATGGTCTAGGTCCAGCAGTAGACGACAACGGCTGTCTAAGTAAGGATGTGTCAGACCAAAGACAAAACGAATTTTGAGTCAATAGTTAAAATTGTTTCAAATATACTCGTATTATTTGTGGCATGTCTTAGTATAAAGCATGACACGTTCTTGTCTCTGTATTGAAGGAACCATTTTAGGCAAAAGCGTGGAAGAGTTTGGCACTTCTTTAGCTAAATTTACCGCTTGTTATAAGACAAATGCCACTGCCACTTCGCAGCGTAAGTAGAGACAGCCATTTGTATTCTTCGACACTCGCGTTCTGTTTCTGACAACAAACAAATGAACACGCACAAGGATATGAGAGACTGTTTATGAGTGATTTATGCTTTTTCCACGATTCAGTTTAGAAAGTGCGAGTGGTCTGGGTGAACGGCGGGTCGGTGCGCCGCTGGATAATAACTCACTAGGCGCTACGAATATTGTACAAGATTTATAGAGCACGGCTTACAATTGCAGAGGCGGTGCGTGAATCTTTGAGTGAAAACCAACATATATAAGTAAGAACGTAAATTTCCACGGTTATCATATACAGAAATATTTTTCGGGGTGAAACCGTGTTCCCTCTCGTCAAGCTCCACCAACGTTTCGGAGGCCCTTGCGGCCTCTTTGGGTTCTCTCTTTGGGTTCTCTTTGGGTTCTCTCCTCTTTGGCCTTGTTACTTATATCTTGTATTTTCTCTCTTTGGGTTCTCTTTGGGTTCTCTCCTCTTTGGCCTTGTTACTTATATCTTGTATTTTCTTTTGAGTCTAGGTTCTCTTTGTTACTTATATCTTGTATTATTTTTTCTTCTGAGTTATTTAGATTCGGATTTAATTTTTTCTTCTGATTTCATAGATATATTATTATCTTTCATAATCTACTTATATTTTTTCTTTTTCGCCATTTCTAAATATATTCTAAGTTATGAATAGCCGAATTTCTAACACCCTGATGATGGAGGCCGCAAGGGCCTCCGAAACGTTGGTGGAGCTTGACGAGAGGGAACACGGTTTCACCCCGAAAAATATTTCAACATATATAAGGTTCCCACCACCACCCGAGACTGTAATAGGACGCAGCGACGCCCTTTCGTCAGTCTCGCTGCACTGTCTAGGCCTATTCCTTGTCCATCCGGGACTCACGTTAATTTAATTTAGCCTTTTCTTGTCATCAATCAAAAGGATGGCAGACCACATTTAATCTATTCTTTTAACCTTATACATCTCCCGCGCGGCATCACATCTCTTTATTATTAAATAAAATCAGAAGTAAATATTATATAAAACACACCTTATATTATTTAAAAAACACATAAAAATTATATAAAATACACATTAATATACAATATATAACAAACTAAAATTTAAAACAGGAAGAAGATAGTGTATGAGGGAGGCGGGAAGATGTTAAGTAAGAATGAATAAATTGGGATGGTATGGATGGAGGACAGGTTTTAGAAAGAGCAGAAATGAATGAAAAAAAAAACAGTATATATAAAAGAACATTATAAACAGAAAATTAGATCAGAACATACCCACCAAGGGGAGTGAAAACCAACAGTTGAAAAAAGGTGGTGTGTGAAAAACTTTTTGAAAAGAATGTATTTACATAACACTTTTCACAAACACGTTTTGGGAAAGCTACGCCTTTTCTCAGAGTAGAAAAATTAATTAAAAAAATCGAATTTGAAAAACAACACTGTTTATTTTTCATTTAATACTGACTTTTTGTGCACATAATGAGAGAATTTGTGGCACTTCACTGAGGATGTTGGGCTTCATCGTCCGGACCGGTAGATTGGTTTTACATTGATTTATTTATGTAGTGGTATATAAATATATAAAAAAAGTGAAAATTTTGTAAATGTATTTTTATAAATAAATAAAATAAAACCAAAAAAGCAATCACGTTTAAATTTTTATATTACTAGACAAAAACACTGATGTCATCAAGAAGGAGTACGAGAATATTTGGGATACAAGAGAGCGAGAGAGGAATACATCTTTGAATTTTGTTTTGATTATTGTTGTATGACAGAAGTGAAGAAAGCAAAAGGAAAATAATTTGGAATAAAGAATTAATTGTATCTCAATTGAGACGAAGATGTAAATTATTTGGAATCAGAATATGGTGGTCGATGCGTTTACAGGACTTATGACCTGTCATTGGCTGGGTTAAGCGATCGCTTTATGTAATACAACAATCTCCATTCCGCCCTTCTTACGACCATCACGTCTGAAAACTATTTTTGAAAGATGTATATATGCTACTATGTTGAGAAACATTCCACATATTTTAGTTCAGTCTACACTAGCGCCATCTATTAAGATTATATGTTAGCATTAAGCAGAAAACCTTTATTAATGTAATGTGAAATCGACCCAATTATCACACATAATTTGGAGTTATTAATTATGAAATTTTAATGTGTGTGTAAAAAAATGATTTATATTCAAAGTTAAAACTAATAACTGATTACGATTGTACAGTGAACCAAGTTTTTAATATTTAGTTCCGTGATTATTTCACGGGTTGCAACTAGTAAGATTTTTTAATCTTCACGATACGCCACTGCGCCAGATCGCTTATGCCAGAACAAACAGCTCCATCTCTCGTCTCACACTTTTCAAATGGCTGATAAAGACCCCGAGCCCTCTGCGGATTGTAGGCCTCCAGCCTCCCTCCCAGAGAGGCGGGGAGGGTTGCTACCCTTATGATCGCGGGGCAGTAGGGTAATCATTAGCCAGAGAACTATATCGAAGTTCCGCCGAGTCATCTTACGAGTTACGGCATGTTCTTGGAACCGGATTGGATAGTTGGAATAGTTGGACGAATCTCGTTAACGAAAGGTCAGGTTGTTTTGAAAAGGTTTTTCTTTAACGTAAGATTATAAAATAATAGTTCTGGCTAACGATATCGATATATACAGTACATGGTTTGATTTGCACTTATTTTATGATGTAATATTTTTAATAGATCGTGGGTATTCTGCGAAAAAGCACTAAGTCAAAATTACTACTTCTGAGATTATCGAAGTTAAAAAAATTTTATACTAAACATTACTAAGATAATTTGAAAAAATGGTATATTGATCTATCAACTACATTTTATTTAATGGTTTAATAAATAATAACTGAACTATCAGCACACTTTTTTCAAAATAATAGTAGATTGACATGACTTAGGGCATTTTCGCTGATACATAATACCACAGTAAGGTATTCAAATTGAAGTCACATTGTACCTACTTTAGTCTCTTTGTGAGAAATGTTTTTATTTCTTTAATCAAAAAAGTTTTGCAATAATAATATCTTATGTACAATACCTATTACATTAGATAAAATAATAATTAATTCATGATTTAATTGTATCTCAATAGAGACGAAGATGCAAATTGGAAACTGAATATGGTTGATCAAGGTGTTTACAGGACTTATGACCTGTCATTGGTTGGGTTAAGCGCACGCTTTATGTAATTACAACATTACCCATTCCACCTTTTCTTTATGACCATGTATGACAAATTTTTGGAAGTTGTAAATATGTTACAAATCTATGCCAGGTTTCACATGTCAGTTTCAATGTGCCATCTATGAAGATTTTGATTACATATGTTAATCTTTTTAAGATTACTCTATATATAATCTACATACTAACGCCATCTATGGAGATTTATGTTTATTAATATATTCACAAAAAAAAATTAGTAAAAAGAGAAACATCACGCCGTTTCACCGAAGGTGTAGGCAGAGGCAGTGGATCGTCGCACTGTTCTATTCTGATATAACCCTCGCGCCTCTTTTACATTCACATATCGTGACATGCAAGCTCGTCGATTTTCCTACTTCGACATGGCCGCCATTCAATAATTAATTAATAAGGTCATGCAATGTCTCTCTTGGCCTTCCTCGACTCCTTTTTCCATTCACACTTCTTGTATATGTCTTTTTAACCATTCTTCCCTCGTCAAACTTCAAACATGGCTTATTTTGTTTTTACATAACTAATTTTTTATAACTACCAACAAGTTTGTGTTGTAATCGTTATGAAGCTCCGACTAGAATAAAGCTAGTTGAAAGATTAAAAAAATATGTTCACACTACATTATCAGCCTCACTGGGCTCATCGTCGTTGAAGACCTGCTAAAAGATGGAAGGACAGCTTGGAGTCCACCTCACAGGAGGAGCAACCCAGTGCATTAAAATAAAAAATGACGCAATAACCGAACTCGACTATGTAAGTACCTAGGACTAACAATGGACAGACAACTAAAATGGACAAAACACATAGACAACCTAACAGACAAGTTAGCATCGCTATATACTCCCTCTTCTATAAAATACAGAATTACATACCAAGAAGGGAAAAAGTTATGATGTACGAAGCGTATGTAAAAAGCCGACTGACATATATGATTCCCTTCTGGGGGACAGGAAACCAAAATGACATCTCCAGACTCCAAAGACAAGAATGGAATAATACTTCTAGCGGCTTCTAACAATATGTTGGGCGACAGCCTTCGCATTGTGTTAATAAGGTAGTTTGCTAAATGCCGAAAATCATTCTCCATAGATGGCGTTAGTGGGTCGGTTGTATAGGTTAATTCTTGAAAAAATTCACAAGTGCAACCAAATCTACGTAGATGGCTGACTGAAACTGACACGTGAAGATAAATATGGATTTTGAAGTATATATACATCTTCCAAAATTTGTCATGCATGATCACAATAACAAAGGTGGAATGGGGAATGTTGTAATTACATAAAGCGTGCGCTTAACCCAACCAATGACAGGTCATAAGTCCTGTAAACACCTTGATCATCCATGTTCAGTTTCCAGTTTACGTCTTAGTCTCTATTGAGATACAATTAAAATTTGAATTAACCACCCTTTGGTGTAAATCCAGGATTTGTATACAGGTATAAGTATACATTCACAAATATTTGGTTAGCATATAACATTGACTACCTTACATATCAGACCTATCAGACATATCAGACCTAACCAAATATGAGATCTTAAAAAAGATAACAGACAGCACCTACAAATTAACTAAAAATTCAGACATACACAGACACTGGACCAAGAATTGTGACCAAATATCACTTACCGATTGCACGAACGAAGACAAGACAATCAAGAATATTGAACAATGGACTGAAACTTTACAATGAACTACCAAAAGATACAAGGAATCTCACTACAACTCAATATAAAAAATATCTGAAACAATAAATAATTGATAGTAAGATCTAAAAATGTAACCATATAACCCACTTGGGTTTAAAAAAAAAAAAAAAAAAAGAGCTCAGACATGCATACTGAAGGTCCCAGGTTCAATTCCCGGGTATGGTAGTGTGATTGTCACACTGTCTTTGGTCTGGTGTAGAATTTACGTTACATTAAAATAGTGATAGATTAGTTTATCTATAACATGTCACGAGGTTGTTACCTATCACATGTCATGAGAATCAATATAATAGCTGAAATAAATTGTATACAGTAATTGGGTTCAAACGACCTGTTGTATACAAGGAAAAAAATAGCAAGAAATAAGAAGAAAAATAAATAAATATTTTTGCTTATTTGGAACACATTTGTAAATCAATATTTAAAATTAAGTAATATTCACGTTAAGTGAAATATAACACAATGGTGTCCCTGTACCAACCCTTATGTATTGGAGCGAAGCATGGAGCTGACAAATGAAGGAAGAAAGTAGAATAAATGCAGTATAAATGAGATCTCTTAGACGAATGTGTTGAAAATCTGTGTTTGATAGAGTGTCGAATGAAACTTTAAGTAGTAAATGCAGTGTTATGAACAAAATAATCAAAGGAACATTGAGATATTTTATTGTTTATTAAATTTTGAAAGTGAAAAGTGTGGGAAGACAGTTAAATCTGTAAGACCATTCACTTAGTCCTGAACACGTCATTTCACAAAATGACAGAATAAATAAACAAACAGAACTCTCAATTATATGTAATTTATTGGCAAACAACCGTAAAGACGCTATAAACAGAGCGATTACTTTTGCTTGGAAAACTATATATAATATAACATATACTCCATACTGGGCAGTGACGTGCGGTGGAAAAAAACTTTTTGACTTACCAACTTACTTACTTATCCCCAGAGGGGTAGGCAGAAAGAATGGAACGCCACATGTTCATACATCTTGTCATGCACGTACGTCGATTTCTCCGACTCCTCACGTGACCGACATTCAATATTTGATTTATTTGATGATGTTACGTTTTCCTCGGTCTTCCTCTATTACTAATTCCATTTACATCATTAACATATAATTTTTTTACCATTCTTTCTTCAATCATTCTTTCCATGTGTCCAAACTATCTTAATGGCCCTTTCATTATTTTGTTTATAACACAATTATTCGCACCGCATTCACTTCTTTTATATTCATTCGACACTCAATCATACGCAGAGTATGCACACATTTAATATTTGATTCATTTGATCGTGCCACGTTTACCTCAAGCTTCCTCTATTTCTAGCTCCGTTCACGCCGTTTACAAATACCTTCTTCACCATTCTGATCACCATCACACATTCGTTTTAGATATCTCATTTCTACTGTATTTATTCTGCTTTCATCCTTCTTTTGGAAGTTCCATGCTTCACTTCCATACATAAGGGATGGCACAAGAACACCACGAGGCATTGGCATTTAAGACTTTTTGGATAGGATTTTGTTTGCGATGAAAACTTTAAGTGCACCATTTACTCTGTTGCCTGACCCAACACTTCTTTCAATATCTCTCTCCACTAATCTTTTGTAAACATACTACCCAAATACACGAACTCATCTCCTGTTCAATATTCTTCTCCACTATTCCGTCCTTTGTAGACATACTCCATAAATAAACAAATTTATCCACTTGTTCCAAATTCACCGTTCACTATAATGTTGCTGACTGTCAAGCTTTATTATTTTTCCAAAATCATAACCTCGGACTTATTCACATTCATCATCAAATCGTATCGCTTGCATACCTCATACATACTAGATACCGGAGCTTGTAGGTAATGCTCGTTTTCTGCAAGAAGCACAGCATCGTCCGCATACAACAGACAGTTTACTGACACACCGTTCATTTTTGCACCTGCATCCAGCCTTTCAGTTCTTTCATACACTTGTCCATACATAGATTAAACAACCACGGAGACATTACACACCCCTGTTTCGACACCTTTCTTGATGTCAAACCAGGCTGTAAGATCTCCATTTACTCTGACACCTACATTTTTATATAAATATAATCTATATAAAACTATTTAAACAATTACGTTTGATATTAAGATAAATAAACCTTAACCAGGTGATGTATTTTGCTAACATCTTTGCAAGGCAAAAAACGTCCTTCCTAAAAATATATTTAAACTTCTAGAAAACGAAAGTTTTCAACAATATTATATATGAATATGCAACTTA
>JAHDVF020000837.1:0-117038 GCA_022606425.2 Lepidostoma basale | reverse complement strand
GTTCTAATGATATACAATATGAATTACAATATGAATGAATGACACAATTCTTATGACTTTTTCCGTTTATTTCTAGGAAAATAAAGTAACAGATCAGAGATGGGACGAAAATTACCGATGCAGCGTGCAAAATAACTTCGTTAAAATGGAATTAGATCAATCAAACAACGGATGATCAGTGAATTAGATGTACCCTGGAGTGGCGAATGAAAACCGTCTCATTTTTACATTACACATAAGCTACTTTTAGTAGTTTTCATTCATATATGAAAATTCCATTATTAATTTCAGGTAAAGTTTTTAAATTTACAGTTTATAGACAATAATTAAGCACATTCCCAAACGTGCCACCTACATATCTGAATTTTGTGTTGCTCGGGCTGCCTGAAATATGCTTCCTGCACGCCTCAGATGCATTGACAAGCCGACAGACTTTAATTCTCACCTAAAAACCCACCTTTTCAAATTATCGCATAAAATGGTAACAACGGTTGTCTGTATATCAATAAACAATATTATATCACATTTGCACAAAACATTAATATGTTTAGAGAAACAAAATTCTTGATTTTGTTGTCCATGAAATTCACATCAGAGCCAATAAAGTAAGTTTCTACGATCGTGATTTCGCTGTTGTTACATGCACCTTTCATGACTAAAAACATTGTCAAAGCGCCCTTGAGGTGAGCTATTCACGAAAACGGCGATTATCAGTTCCGTAAGTTCAATGTTTATATTTTGATATGTACAGGTTTAAATTTTGAATTAATTGGTTTATTTAGTATATATAAGAATATAGACAATTTATATGAAGGAGTCTGGTTGTAATGAATGCTTTTGTAAAATTTTTGTTATTTCTTTAGCACAATCATAACTGCATTGATTAGCATAGTTTTTGATAGTTATTTTTGCCGTTCAGGTAAAGTTTCTAAAATCTCCTACATATAATATTAACACATTTCCACGCAACTCTTGCAATGCTCGATCAAGAGCCTCGAGTATTTTTTTTAAATATACTGCTTAGTGAACACTTAGAATTCATTAATTGTATGGAAGTTGAAAATTTGCCATATGCGCCTCTTCGATGTCCGCCTTATGCCAATTCCAATATTATTTTTTTTTATTTCTAGGAAACAATATTAATTAATCAGAGATCGGAATGGAATCGGTCATATAGCAGATGCACCCTGGAGTAGCGGGCGAGAAACAACTGGCAGAATTTTGAATGGTATTGCGCTATTTTATTAATGTTATTTAATTATTATGATTTTAATTAGTTATTTAAAATACAATTAATATGACATTTGATGAATTCAAACATAAAGGTGTTCTTTATACGCGTACTTTGGTCAGGGAAATATTAAAATTACCACAGCAACGATAAGAAAGTTCTAATGATATACAATATCAATTTATTCGTTTTACTTACGTGTCATTTAGGTTATGACGTTTCGTTGTGTAATAATTAGTTAATTGGTATAATCTATTTTAATAATGTTGTTTTAATGTAAAATTGTTCTGGCAGGGCGAAAATCTATATCTTTGGGATTAGATATTAAGTTTTGATAAAATAATTGCCTGGTTGTGAGAGACCACTGGTCTAATGGGGATATTTTTGTATTGGGATTGAAATTATTTTGATAATGAGCCATATTGGTGCATCTGCATGTTGCAATTCTTCTTTATTTTTCATTCCACTGAGTAATTCCAGCAGCACACATACCCAAATACACTATGAGTTACTTCAGCTGTTTTAGTTTTTCTCTGAAAACAAATGCTGTGATAGGTAAACATATCCTTATATGCAGCATTAGCTGCCTCAGTTAGAAGAGTCCAGTAATATTCCATTATTGACCATTAAATTCTACATTATGCTGAGATTTAAAATATTCAAAGATAATGAAATTGATTTCAGGTTATTTCATTTGCTTGAGGATGGGGAAGACAACGCAGAAGATAATGGATTGCGCATGTGCAGAGGATGGGGAAAACAACGCAGAAGAGATATATGCGTATCACAAGACAATGTTGTTATCTTTATGAACTAATTTGGAATGGTATGTACAGGTTTAAATTGGATTAATTGGTTTAATTCGTTACATAAGAATATAGACAATTTATGTTTACTACTCCATGATACATTCTCATCTGTCTTACCTTTCCTGTATTTGGGGCTTTATTACAAAGAAGAAAGCTAATGAGATTCAGGTGATCCAAAATCGGGCTGTTAGAAATATTTTTCCGTCTACCGTGGTACACTCATGTAAGGGCCCTATATTCTCAGACGAAAATAATTCCATTTCAAATCCATCCAAAATTAGAGATCACTAAAACTATAATACAAATAATAAAGTCATCAACGCGCTCTAATACTCAACCAATATTCAATACGGACGTACACCAACATGATACGCGCTCACAGAATAAGAAGCATTGCGTTCAACTAGATTCGGTGTAAAATCCTTACAATTTATAGCCTCTACAGAATTTAATAAACTCCCTAATGATTTAATAATGATGTCGAACCAAAAACTTCAATCTGATCAACTTAAAAGTAATTTTTACATTACATTTTTACATTTTTACATTTTTACATTACACATAAGCTACTTTTAGTAGTTTTCATTCATATATGAAAATTCCATTATTAATTTCAGGTAAGGTTTTTAAATTTACAGTTTATAGACAATAATTAAGCACATTCCCAAACGTGCCACCTATATATCTGAATTTTGTGTTGCTCGGGCTTTTACAGTAGCAGGTTCGTCCGCCTGAAATATGCTTCCTGCACGCCTCAGATGCATTGACAATCCGACAGACTTTAAATATCACCTAAAAACCCACCTTTTCAAATTATCACATAAAATGTTAACAACGGTTGTCTGTATATCAATAAACAATATTATATCACATTTGCACAAAACATTCATATGTTTAGAGAAACAAAATTCTTGATTTTGTTGTCCATGAAATTCACATCAGAGCCAATAAATTAAGTTTCTACGATCGTGATTTCGCTGTTGTCACATGCACCTTTCATGACTAAAACAATGTCAAAGCGCCCTTGAGGTGAGCTATTCACGAAAACGGCGATTATACAAATTAAACAAACAAACAAACCATCACGCCGTTTCCCCACAGGGGTAGGCAGAGAGAATGGACCATAACACTACTCTATCCTGGCAAACCTCTAGCTTCCTCCACATTCATACAACGAGTCATACACGCATGTCGATTCCTCCGACTTCTAACATGACCAACCTTTAAAATCTGATTAGTTTAATTAATTTGACAAATTAATCAGATTAAAAGGTTTTATTAGTTTTATCGTTTTTGTAAAGAATTTTGACAGGTGTAGAAATAAATTTTTCATTTATTCCAATGACAATTTGAATCATTTCTTCAATATTATTTTCAAGTTCTTGCTGGTTAAGTGCCTTACTACAGATAATTTAAAAAATGGTGGATACGTGTAACATAAATTAAATAAACACAAATGTCCGTATCGTCCAAGTCAACATGTGCAACATCGAAAAAAACATTATGTGTTATTACATTATGTGCTAAATTAAAAAACAGTGGATACGTGGAACATATTATAAATTAAATAGACAATATGTGCACCGTCTAAAAAGAACATTTTGTGTAAAATTATTTTTTATTTTGTTATTTTATTTTATATCATTGTATTTTATATTATTTGTTTTAGATTTATTTTGTGGGTGTTGGACGATCGAAGTGTGCGCGGGAGATGCCTATTGGTGGCGATGAGGTTCGCAACCCATCACACCGCGCCTCCCGCGGGGCGAAAGAGAAGGATGGAGTGCCGCATCAGTAAAAGTGTGACAGTCCATTCTCTCTGCTTACACTTTCGGGGAGACGGCGTGATGGTTAGTTAGTTAGTTAGTTAATTTGACAAATTAGCCTAATTATTATTATTATTATTATTATTATTATTATTATGCATATAGCATGAACTGCCTTTTATATGAAGAATATCTTCAGCAAACAAGTGAAAAACAGTTGTAATTCATTCATTGTATGGAAATTTAAATTTTGCCTTATGCGCCTCTTCGGTGTCCGCCTTATGGCAATTCAAATTTTTTTTTTTTTAATTCCAGGGCCCAAAATTGATGAATCAAGGATCGGACCAAAGTTGCCGATGCAACGTGTAAAATAACTAATGTTTAAATGGAATGGGATCGGTCATAAAGCAAGGACAACGGGTGATAAGATCTTCTGGCCTGGAGTGGCGAAAGAGAAACAGCTACACAAATTCTGGCAGATCACAAGCAAGATGGTCTGATGACATTAAACGAGTGGCAGGAGGTCAATGGCGCAGAGCGGCGAGGGATACAGTTGTGGAAGTCGGGAAGGGAGGCTTTTGTAGTATTATCATCTATATTACTATTCCACGCCAGCGGACTCGCAGTGCCGAAATCACGATCGTAGAAACTTACTTTGTTGGCTCTGATGTGAATTTCATGGACAACAAAATCAAGAGTTTTGTTTCTTTAATATAATGAATGTTTTCTGCAAATGTGATATAATATTGTTTATTTGATTATTAAATTTCATATAAAATATTCAAAAAATAGTTTTTCAATTACCTTAGTAATATGTATTCAAGTTTATAATCTTTGCATCCATACACATGGCATTTAATCCAATAAATAAACGAATTGTTATTGAACTTTAATTGTATTTGTTGAATATATATTGGGTTTATTTATGTACTCGAATTTAGCAATAGCGAAGCGTTGCCGGGTCAGCTAGTGTTTTAATAAAATGGTTAGAGAATTCTATGCATTGTTGTAATTATTTTACTTCTAAATATTTATTTTAAATTTGAAACAAAATTAATAAATTAGTTGCGAAAATTTGAGAATTTAACTAATTTATGAACTAACTAACTAACTAACCATCACGCCGTCTCCCCGAAAGGGTAGGCAGAAAGAATGGGCTATCTCACTTAAATCGATGCGGCACTCCATCCTTCTCTTTTCGCCCCGCGGGAGACGCGGTGTGATGGGTTGCGAACCTCATCGCCACCAATAGGCATCTCCCGCGCACACTTCGATCGTCCAACACCCACAAAATAAATCAAAAACAAGTAATGTAAAATAAAATAACAAAATAAAAATAATTTAACACAAAATGTTATTTTTAGATGGTGCACATTATTGTCTATTTAATTTATTATATGTTCCACGTATTCACCGTTTTTTTAAATTAGCAGTAATTAATCACTTAAAATAAAACAACACCAGTAAGAACTTAGAAATAATATTGATGAAATTATTCAAATTGTCATTGGAACGAATGAACATTTTATTTTTACACCTGTCAAAATTCTTTATATAAACGAAAAAACTTTATATATTGTGAAAAAAATTGTGTATCAATTAATAATATATATGTTTGTCATATTTAAAAACAAAATCAGTTATATTAAATAATGTATTTACCTAAAACGTGTTTTCTTTTAAATTCTGACATTGGCCTATTGAACCCGAGCTCGACGAACATTTCATTTGGACTTAATAACAAAAAATACACTTCTGAACAAATGTGATCTCTGAAAGTTGTACCAGCCATCATGAGTTGACTATTTCTAGTGAAATGGCATAAAAGTAAACTATTTTTGTGTTAAATCAATAAAAAATACGTTCAAGTGGACATTTTGACAACAAACTGTCAAAAGTGTTTTTTTTAAACTGTTAAATTGTAAAACTAATTTATAAACTGTTAAATTGTAAAACTCTGTTTTTATGTATTATTTTTCGCGACAGCTGTTTCGTAAACCTATGTTGCCAACATCAGGTGTTACAATGTTAAATTTTCGTGATTTTTCGAACCTTTATGTGTATTTGTCCCTATGTCAATTTGAATAATTTCTTTGATAAAATTTTGAAGTTCTTGCTGGAGTTGAGTTAGGTACCTAATTAAAATTAATAAAAAGAACGGTTAGTTAATATTTATAGGAGAATATATTAAAGGTGGAAAAATAATCACAATAAAAACAGCAATTAGAAGGAACAATTACACATAATATAGAGTCAAAAACGATCAATAAACATTAAACATTAAAGACGATAAACATTATAAGGAAGCAGATTACATTAATAAGAAACGGGACAAAAGTGTTTTTTTTCTAGTGTACATATTTTTTTGTTTAAAGGAAAAGTTTTTAATGTACTATATATTAAGGGGGAAAAAGCTGACATTTGGTTACCTATTTATAATATTCAATTATAATAACATTTTTTTGATTTTAAAATTTCAAAATTTTCTAATTAAAAAGATTTTTTTTTAATTGTTTGCTATATGCAAGTGTTTTTGGTTTCAAAATGATGGTCAAAATTCACACAATGATTCGCTATGTCCGAAAAGATGTTTCTGTTTTTGTATGAAAATTTGTGTTCATAAATATAACCTCTTCATAAATGATCGACCCCAACATTTCCAATATTCACGGCATCCCAATCCTCACAATTAATCTGGTAGATTCCACTTTGGTTGAATATATTACGTTCGTCTTTAGAATTTGTCCTAAATTATTTTGGGTGTAGCATGTAGGCTTTATATCTTTGGGCAGAAGATTTCTTTAACAGTTTATAATGTTGAAGTATCATAGTTTTTCGTCAAAACAATGGACTATTTAAGTAATTTAGTTCAATTTTCACCCCATTTGGGGCACGTAGTATTATTCAATAAATATTAAATGGTAATTTTTTTATCAAGATATTCAATCTGTCTTTTGACATTAAGTTATACAGTTATTTATGTGTTAATTTCGTGCAAACTATTATAACTAACTAACTAACCATCACGCCGTCTCCCCGAAGGGGTAGGCAGAAAGAATGGACTGCCACACTTTTCTTTCCTGACATATTTCTCTCGCTTCATCAATATTCATACATCGTGTCATGCACGCGCGTCGATTTCTCTGACTCCTCACATGGCCGACATTCAATATTTGATTTATTTGATCGTGCCACGTTTTCCTCTATTTCTGGTACCATTTACATCATTAACATATAATTTTTTTACCATTCTTTCTTCATTCATTCTTTCCATATGTCCAAACCATCTTAATGATCCTTTCATTATTTGTTCATGACACCATCATTCGCACCGCATTCACTTCTTATATTTTCATTCGACACTCTATCATACACAGAATATCCACACATTCGTCTAAGAGATCTCATTTCTACTGCATTTATTCTACTTTCATCCTTCTTTTGCCATTTCCATGCTTCGCTTCCATACATAAGGGTCGGTAGAAGAACACCATTGTGCACTGCCATTCTAGTTTTTTTATAGGTTTTTGTTTGCGATGACAACTTTAAGTGCACCGTTCACTTTGTTGCCTGCCCCAACCCTTCTTTCAATATCCCTCTCCACTCGCCCATCTCTTGTAAACATACTTCCTACTATAAATACACGAACTCAACTACTTGCTCCAAATTTTCACCATTCACGCTAATGTTGCAGACTGTCATGGTTTCTTCCTTTTCAAAAATCATTACCTTGGACTTATTAACATTCATCATCAGATCATTTCGCATGCATATCTCATACATACAATTCACCAGGACTTGTAGTTCATGCTCGTTGTCTGCAAGAAGGACAGCGTCATCCGCATACAAGAGACAGCTTACTGACACTCCGCTCATTTAGCACCTGCATCCAACCCCTTCAGCTCTTTCATACATTTGTCCATATACAGATCAAATAACCACGGGACATTACGCAACCCTGTTTGACACCTTTATTGATATCAAACCAGGCTGTAAGATCTCCATTTACTCTGACACTAGCAATGCTTTCCGTGTATAGCGACTTAATTGCCGTGATCAGTTTTGTACTTATTCCATATTCAGACAATATTTTCCACAACTTTTCTCTATTAACGTAATCATATGCTTTTTGTAAGTCGACAAATGCATAGAAAAGTTTGCGATTTTTGGCCAGAAACTTCTCTGTCAATGTACGAAGTCAAAAAATTTGATCCATACATCCTCTGCCATTCATAAAGGCACCTTGCACATCCCAAACTTTGTCACTCGTCAATTTTCTTACTCTTTCTATTAAAATTCTGCCATAGATTTTACCAACGACACTCAAAAGACTAATAGCTCTGTGGTTTCCACATTCCATACGCGATCCTTTTCCTTTGTATAGGGGTACAATAATTACTGCTCTCCTCCAGTCTAGCGGCGTATATCCCTCCTCCAAGCACTGGTTAAATAACTTACATAACCATGTAGAAACCACTTCGCCACCGCTTTTAATAAAGTCTATGGCAATACAATCAAACCCAACAGCGTTTCCACTTTTCATTGCACTCACGGATCTTTTCATCTCATTCGTACTTATTTTTTCAATATTATCATTCATAGGTCCCGCACTCGCACTAGCTGTCATATTTTCGATCACGCTTGTATCACCACCATACATCTCCTTAAAATATTCCATACATCTTTCTTGTATGATCTTACTCTCCGTTAACATTCTTCCCTCGTTGTCTAAAATTGCTTTCACACATCCACTATCAGGAGGATTTCGGGCTTTTTTAACTTCTTTCCAAAACATTTTTAAATTTGCTTGGAAGTTGTTTGTCATTTTGAGCCCTTCTTCCTCCTTCAGCTTTTCTTTCCGCGCTTTCACTACCGACTTCACTCTCTTCTTGCATACCTTATACAAATATTTTGCTCTTTCATACTTAACTCTGTCATTCTTATTTATCGACAGCATATTCAACCAATCTTTCTTCTCTTTAACTGCACTCTTTACGTCATCATTCCACCACTCATCTCTTTTCCTTCTACCTTGTACACACACACCACACGATTCTTTCGCTGATTCACACAAACTTTCCTTTAAGTATTTCCAGGTCTCGTCAATACTCAACTCACTTACATCCCGCTCACTCAATCTATCGTTCACTTTTCTTGCGAAATTATCTCTTACGTCATTGTTTTGCAGTTTTTCAACTTTGACTCTAGTCGGTGCGGCTACTATTTTGCTTCTTCTGGTTCGCCATCCCCGGAATAAGATCACTTTTGCCACTACTAAAAAATGATCCGTTTCCAGATCGGCTCCCCCGAAGACCCTCGAATCAACAGTATCCGCCCGTAATCTAGAATCTACAATGACGTAATCTATAATGGACCTTTCAAATCCTCTTTCCTAAGTATAGAGATGGATTCTCTTATGATTGAAGATGGTATTTGATACAAAGAGACCCCATTCTATGCATAATTCAAGCCGTCTCCTTCCATTATCATTTATTCGTCTATCACCAAACGTACCCAGACAGTCCTCGTACCTACTCCTACGAACTCCCACCCAACCGTTCATATCACCCGCTATTATCAATCTTTCGTTTTCACTCTCACACACCAATATCTCTCTCACTTTGTCCCAAAACTCATCTTTACTCGCCTCATTTTCGTTGTTACCAGGGGCGTATTCAATTAAAAGGAAAACTCTTGTTAACCCGATCTTGAAGCGAATCCACATGAGTCTTGGGCTAACACATTTATAACCTTTCATACATTCTACCATCCTTGGAGCTAGCACCGTCGCCACGCCTTGGCATGCTCTGTGGTCATTCGGCACACTCGACCACAGAACAAGCTTATCCGCATGCTCCAAGGAACCACACTCTTTTATCATACATTCAGTCACACATAAAACATCTAAACACTTATTATCCATTTCTGCACACATCTCATTCAACTTTCCTTCCATACCTCCCCTTATATTCCATGTACCGATGCGGCACTCCACCCTCCTCTGTTCGCCGCTGCGGGAGATGCGGTAATTTCGTGTAATGTTTCGGTAATTTCCTTTAAATCAAAACGGAGACGCTTGGAAACACAATTAGTTGATTATTTTTCTTTAAATGTTCATTCATTTTTACTTTTGTTCGACAGGAATTGTATCATCAAAAAATGCTAAAGCTCAATTTCTTCAGTAGATACCGCTAATGTCCACTCTATGTCCTTACCGATGCTGTTTACAACAAATTGATCATTAATATCTCCACTTGTGGATGTAGGCGTATTCAAACATTCTCTATTTTCCTATATCTTGTGCGATTATTATTCATCTTCATCCTCGACTGGAATTAGGTCGTCAGCCCATCCATTTTGGGGTCGATCGTTGCTCCTTCTTCTCAGCACGAAGGAGGAAAAAAAGTTAATGCCATTGCAAGTGATTTGAAGCTATACTGTTTCAACAATTTTGAAGGACAAAGAAAGGATTTGTGAAGCTGTGATTGGTTCTGCACCTATGCAGTCGTCAATTATTGTAATCACTAAGCCACGAGTTGGTATCATCCACAGAATGGAGAAACTGTTGCATTTTTGGATGGAAGAGAAATTTTAAAATTCACAGCGTTATCCCTTTTTATCGTACAGCCAAAAGATAGAAGTCTATTTGAAGCTTTGAAGGAGCGTGCCGGAGTTGGATGTAGTCTAAATGTGTACCACGTACTGACTGATTCAAGAGGTTTAAGGAAATATTTTAGTTGCATAATGTTCGCGTGACGGGAGAAGTAGGGAGTGCCAAAAAAGCATCTCTGGAATTTCTTGATAGTATTGATAAAATATAATAATAATAGATCTACCGGAGCAAATTTTTTATGTGGATGAAACGTGATTATTCTGGAAACGAATGCCAACACGCATTTACATCCACCAAGAAGCCAACAGAATTCCTGGATTAAAACAATTAAGGATAGGATGCCTTCGCTGCTTGGCGGAAAATAGTAATTCGTCATTCAGAAAACCCGCGAGTTTTCAAAAATGTAAACAAGCACACACTGTCCGTATACTTCCGTTCCAACCGTAAAGCATGAATAACGCAGACCCTATTTGAAGGCTGGTTCATTCCTGAAGTTCATAAATAGTGTCTGGATGGTAAAATTACTCCTAGAAAATGCGCCTGGACATCCAACCAATCTATCCAGCCAGGATCTAATCAGGATGAAGATCAGATTACGATTATTTTTTTGCCGCCAAACATAACTTCACTCATCCAGCTTATGGACCAGCTACATTTAAGGCTAGCTATCTACCCAAGCCACAATTGCTAAAGATACATAATATTATACTAACACAGAGCTATCATTGTGCGAGTTTTGGAAGCAGTACGATATTATTGTATATCAAAATGATCACTCCTACTTGGGAAGCTGTGACAAAAAAGTGCATGATTTGTGTAAAGAGTTACGCAAATACTTTTACAGAACTTGAAGATATTTTTGTACATAATAGAAAAAAATGTAACATTGGCAAAACATCTGTCTTTAGAGTGTGAAGTGGAGGACATCGAGGAATCGCTAGACCAAGAGGTTCTAATATTTGACCCCCCCCAGCAGCGCTAGTAGTAGCGCCGTAAGAATGCAGTGGACTGGATGTGCCTACCTACCGCGGTGTGTTTGTTATGGTCACGGTTCCGTGCTGAAAACTTCGTTTTTAAATTTATACACAGTATGTAGACTACAATAAATTTCCGCTCTCCGCGCCTGCGCCTTCATTAAGAATTGTGTATCAGATATTGTCGGGATCTCCCGATGCCGCTATTCCGCATTGCAATTGCGTGCATCCTCCGCGGCTCCGACGAGCAAACCTACACGCCATTGTTTATGTTATAGATACGTACAATACAAAATTACATAAGTAGACAGCGCGATACTCACAGGCAAGCGGGCGAGCCGTCCGGCATCTGAGCCCAATCTTCGGGGAAGAAGATATAGCTGCCCCCGGGGTAACATTCGCTGCCCTCGCTCCCGTCCCCGAGGTGCTGGCCGCCGTTGAAGATGAACTCGCTGCAGCAGAGCGAGGAGTACCTGCCGCTGTCCTCCTCGGCCTGGCAGCAGCCGGGGCAGCAGCGGTCCGGCGGCTCCAGGGCGGCGAGGTGGCCCGCGCGCTGCAGGTAGGCGGCCTCCTCGCCGCCGGCCAGGAACTTTCCCGGGAGGCAGCGGGCCAGGCTGAAGTGGTCGCCGTACCGGGGGCGGTCCGAGTGGGAGCGGGCGTACTGCTTGTACAGCTTCTTCTGCCGCTGGTTCTGGATGATGTGCAAGCGCAAAATGTTTAGGAGACACATGGTAGGCAGCTCTTGCGCGCAGAATCCGCGATTACTTCCACTCGTCTTCTCGCCCGCTCAATCGCGGAAGCCGTTTAACGCGCGGGGACTATTTTCCTGAGTGCACACTATTATACAAACCGTACAATTAACGATTGTACGCAAAATCGCATGCATCAGGAGATGTTAATAGTCGATATGATTGTAATTTTGATCCAGCAGTTCAACCGAGAGTACGGACAGTACTCCATTCTCCTCGCAGAGTTTATGTCCCTCGAAACACTAGCACGCCGGTTGTTGTCGCCTTCGAGTAATGTAGGTACGGTGTAATTCTACAACTGTAGAGAACAAGATACAAGAGACTAGCGATAAGCCGCAAAAAGCAGAAGGCGCCTCTCCGCGGCAGAGCGCCGGCCTGAATGATGCGCTTATCGCGCCAGAACAAGAGGGGATCTCTCGCCGAGCGCCATGCGCCAGCAGTGAGCAGTGACAGCGCGCCGTATATGACTGCTCATCGCAAGCCGCGGCGGCTAAAGAGGATGAAGTGGATCGATTCGTTTTTCCGAGATCGAATGAAACTCCAATAAGTTGTTGTATTATATCATAATTAAAAACAATATTTCTCGAGCATTTAGCACGTGGGTATAATAATTCTCGCCCGCCTCCCCCCTCCTCCTGCACTGACTCATCCCCACTACGGAGGGGCTGGAGGCGCTCAAGTCGATATAACAATTAAATAAATGATCAAACATGAAATATTTTATTAGCAATATAATATAAGACATATCCCAGAAGAGAAATATCACAAGAAAATAATGTGTTCAGTGCGAGCTCAAAGTGGGGCGCGGGCGGGGCGCTGCCGCTGTAAATGACTTCTCGGGTACAAGTCCTCGGGAGTTTCCTTCAATAGGTCGTATACCTCCTTAATAAAAGTGTTCATATCGATGGGGTTTTGCGATGAATAAAATATTTGAAACTGCCGAATGTCGGTCATACCATTAAAAGTGGATCCTTTATGATAATCGGAAGCGCTCATCGCAATAACTAAACCCTGCCGAACCAGTCAAACCATGCCCCAAGCGAAAATTGACTCCAAAAAAGTTACTTGTGAGCGTTTGGTGGACTAGTGCTGGTGTCGTTTACTACAGTTTTCTTAAATTTGGCCAGACGATTACGGCAGATGTCTATTGTCAGCAACTGCAAACCATGATGGAAAAGCTAGCTGCTAAACAACCGAGGCTGGTTAATCGCTCTAGGCCACTGCTGCTTCATGATAACGCTAGACCACACACTGCACAACAGACGGCTACCAAATTAGAAGAGCTTCAATCGGAATGTCTAAGACATCCACCGTACTCTCCGGACCTTGCCCCAACAGATTACTATTTTTTTCGAAATTTGGATAACTTCTTGCAAGGGAAAAAATTCAACTCCGATGGGGCAGTCCAAACCGACTTCAAAGATTTTATTGATTCCCGTCCGAATGGTTTTTTTAGTAAAGGGATCGATGAACTACCTATGAGATGGCAAAAGTGCATAGATAGCAATGGTACCTACATACTTTGATTAAATAAATATATTATATTTAAAAAAAATCTACTTTATGTTCCTCCCATACAAAACGCCAATTTCATATGTAAGGACCTAATATTTAACTGACAGAACTTTTTTAATTTGTTAATTAATATCGAGTTGATCCTCTATGATTATCATACCCGATAATAGATGAATACACTCAGAAACTCGCCAAATGTTTTTACAAAGGACTCCCTTCACGTCCTAAACTTTCATTAAAAAACCTCTCAAATTAAGATCCGAACACCCCCAGCTGCCACAATCACCCAAAATAGATCCACCTTCAGAGGAACACTCTGGGCTACACAAAGGAAGTCCCCGTATAAACCAACAACCCACCAGACGTAAGATGAATAAGAGCTGAACCTCCAGATTCCAGACCCAACGGTCGGTGGAACAGCGGAAGTATCAACAATTCTTATAGCTCAGCTTTGTGATAATGTTTCTGCGTATGTTTGCATATTAACTTGGAGAACATGTGCATAATGAGCATAACAATTATAGGGTGGTCTAATTGTTTTCACTAGTTAGCATATATAGATTCTAATATTACTAAAAATGAAACAAAGCATTACAAAAAGATATATAATTTATTAGTTTTTAGACATTGAATGATCTTTACAGGTAAAACCTTTAGAGAGTGTTTCAAAAATGTTGATATCTATGTTACAATAGTCAAAACTTTTGATTTATAATACAATATAATAATACCTTCATGGAATAGAAGTATAAAAACACATTTAAAATAAAAGGAACATTTATCTGTGAAATATAAACATCTATTTGACACCTTCTCTCACATTTTATTTTTTGATATTAGGGTTTCTTGAAATTGTAGGCTTGATATGGCTGTACAAACTATTTCTCTTTTTCACTTCTGCATCTTTGGGTAACACTGGAAAAAATTCAGTTGAAAGGACAGACTAGATGACTAGAGCATAACCTGTTCTGGGCCGCCGCCCCCCTTACAAGAAAACAAATCTGTATTTTAGATAATCAATACTGTATTTCTGATATTTCTTCGGTTTCAATCAAATAACTTTTCAGCAGATTTATAGATTTAATAATGAGTTGTATTCCTTTGCTTTGCCAAGCCATTGCAGGCTCCTCGCTCAGAACATCGCGTCATTGTTTTCCAGCATACATAGACTTGTCACTGACAATACTAAACTGAATTAAATCGACTAATTTAGGCGAAAACATTTAGTTGAAATTTTTAGATTTAGAGAAATTTTTTTTTTTTTTTTTTTTAAATAGATACACCACAGCCACCCCCATTGACTACCTGAAAGCCCTCCGGGGTGGTGGTCCCAGCCCTTTTGGGAAGCTATACAGTAGAGGTAGAAAAGAATCATTAGTAATTTTTGAAGGAGTTCATTACTTACATGAGGAGGTCTTCTCTCCTAGAGACTTGTATGTGCCTGGCATTTGAGTTCCTAAAGCTTTACCGGCAGCACCAAAACCAAAACTTTTTCTGCTTGTGAAGTTCGGACTTATACCGGCGATGGATGACAGCCTTTTTGGAATACTTCGTTTTAGACTAACTGTTCTAACAACATCATTTCGAGTTGGCAAGTTGGACAGGTGGAGTTTAGTGGTAGATACACTTTTAACACGCTTTAATTCGCTTGTGGGCATCCTGGAATCCCGGTCTCTGCTAAGATTGGGACTGGAAGTATATGGCAGCCCAGATAAACCAGATTTTGAGTGGCCAATGCTTTTTCTAATTTTTTTTTCAGAACCCTTCAATAAATGAGACAATATTTAAATACACGTAAATACCTATAAAACAAAGTAAATAAATAAAAATGGAAAAGAAACCTTTGATTGTGATATCCTAGAAACATTGATCAATGAGCCCGGTGGAGTTGTATTAGAATAAGTAATTGGATATTCTTCAAACATCTTCTTGGCCTCTTTAATTATCATCATCAAGTCTTGAGAAAGTTTTTCAGCTTCGCAAAGTTTTTTAAATGTAATTTTCTCCGTTGATGGTTCGGGGCTAAACATTTAATTACTCAAATTAAGGAAACAAAAAATTACAAACTTCATCACATTCAATGCGAACAGATCATGTCACCTAGAAGTTGGAGTCTTCCCAACATCCAGAGAAGTGCTTCTTTCTAGAGTGGGACTTGCTGTATAAGTGTTCTGCCTGCCCATCATACTGGTTAACTAAAATCACCCAATTCATATTATAACTATTTCTACAATTATTATAGTAAAAATGAATTTCTTTGAATCCAAAATAATGGAATTTGTTTGCACCCAGTGGTGAAGAGCATGTTACACAATATCATCTACAGAAGATTTGACCAGAAAACATCTAACCTTCCTTTGTAACACGGCAGCCCCTTCCATGTTTGTGAGTGTATCTAAAGACCGATATCTAGCTGATGCATCCTCGTGGGTCTGTTTCCTAGAATGCAACACACTCCAAGTACAATATACAATACAAGCACATTTAGTATAATAATAGTATCTTAGTTACACCAAATAGTTCATTAGAACGCATTAGAAGTCGGAATACAAATAAAGAAAGGATTTCTTACAGGAGTGTTTATTGTAGTTTATATTATAGAAAATTGAATTAATTTATAAAAGTACTCACACATCTGCCAGGAAATTTATATGATTGGTACTGTGGGAAATAGGACCCATCGATATTTCTGGGTTTAAATTGCAATCTGATGTAATCTTTTTTAATTTTTCATCTATATTAATAAAAGTTTGCGAATTGACCATGTAGGAATCTCCGGCAGGAGAAGGGGGGCTCCCCCTCACCATGTGCACCACGGATGCGATGGTCCTCTCAATGTAACACATCATATTCTTTGGCATTTCTTTCCAATTTGCAGTAGCACTATCCTGGGTTCAAGTGAAGTGATCAATACATTAAGTAAACAGTTATATAATTCTCAATGCAGTTTTAAAATATTTCTCCCTTACAAACAAAATTTAATGCATTTTATGAGTCATCAAATTTGTTATTCTAAATTGCTTCACGTTAGAAGATGGAGAGTTACATAAATAGAAATTACAAATCAACACTGGTTCCCTACCATTTCAGTTGTTTTAACTCCGCCACTGGTCCCCGACACCTCCCACCTCTCAACATCATTGAGCCCTTCATGTCGCCAGCAATAGCACTCTCCGCTTGCGGACTCCAGGTGCACCTTCTTTCCAGAAACCTGATCCGTATCATATCATATGTACAAATTACAAATACTTGTTAATTTGTATATAAACCACTTTATTCTTTGCAACAACTAACCGGTTTTGCTTCCGCCGGAGCTTTGTCAGGGTTAGAAAAGACACTATAGGTAGGCACGGCGTACTAACGCAAATTTTTGAGCGAATACTCATATGGCAGAAGGAACAGATCCCAACGGAATGGCAAACCGCAATTATATGTCCGCTGTGTCCCAACTACAGAGGGATAGCACTGCTAATAGCATGCTACGAAGTATATTCTCCTCACAAGACTCTCACCGTACATCAAGGCTAATCTTGGAGACTACTAATGTGACTAAGACAATTGTTGGAAATGAAAAGGGAGCAGGATTAAGATGTCTTCAACTTGTTCATTGACTTTAACCAAGCGTATGACAGCATCTACCGGGATAGTCTTTGGAATATTATGAATGAATACAGAATCCCAGAGTGTCTCTCTGGTTCAAAAGTTGCGGTGAGAGTCGGGGGGGAAATGACCGAGGGATTTGAAGTCATGACCAGCACCCGTGTTTATACTTTCCAGTTCTTTCATGCACTCGCCCAAGTATAGATTGAACAACCATGGGCCATCAGACGAGCTTACTCTGACACAAGCGGTTCTTCCTTTGTCGACGCTCCATACTCGGCCGAGACCTTCCATAGTTTATTCCTATCAACTTCATAAATAAAACAAAACAATCTCATTAAAGTATTGGATTTCTAATGAAACAATATTATTTCTATAAAGTAGATTTTGAATGCGAATATAGCTCAACATTTTGCAGTTGATAATATTGAACTATTGGCTATGTCGTATGCACCCTTAACTGACGCATCTAAATCAAGGATTAACAATTAGTTGTATTGTTGATTGATAAATAGAGGTAATCTAAAAGTTAACAGTCATCGGATTCCAAATTCCAATTATCCTTAGAGTCACAACAGTCAAAATAGACACCTGTGACGAGAAATGGCTACCCATAAACTAACAAGTAAAACTTACATAAGGAAACGACTTAGTGCTTTCTAGGTTAGGTTGATTAAAGGGTAAATAATTATATGAAAAGAAATACATAAACACTTACATTACAAGTAATTTCAATGGACCTGCCTATATTTTGAGGCTTCGGTGAATCACTAGTGTCCTTAATTACAAAGCCTACAGTTTGTAAAATACTACAAAGATCATAAATATCCACGAACAGTTTCTAAAACAAACAATGCACCATTACTACCAAGTCATGACAAAGAAAAACATTCCTTTCATCTGACCTTAGTCCGGATCGCACATTATTACTCACAGACTTTTCTGTATCCATCGTATATAAATTGATGTAGTTGATTTAAATATAACTTCTGCTATAAGTTCAGAGTGTCTGCCTACCCATGTCATAATGACATAAACCAGCAATTATTGGTGTGACAATAATTATGGTAGTAGAATGTTGTAGCACTACAAGAAAAACTCTGATAATTGGGTATTCCGTATATATTATGTATTATGTACCTTAGAAACAGAGCCACACATCGTGTGCTGACTATTGTTCATTAGATTTAAAAGAACTCTAGCAGTTGTAATAAATAATAAAACAAATATTATAGTAAAACATTTAATTGAAATTTGAATATCGTTACATTTTGTTGTAGAAATGGTTAAAGAGACATATAGAACAGCGATGCGAATTAGATTATTAATTATAGGTCATGTAGCGGGGAGTGGCGGAGAACTTGGCGTATGATTTGATAACCTTGTTGACGGCTTCTAGGAAATCCTTCTCTGTGGCCACCTTCCTCCGTGCCCGGATGGCGAACATTCCCGCTTCTGTGCACACCGACCTGGATCGTCACAAATTGAAATGAAATACCATATTTACTAAGTCTCTCATAATATCTCTCTGTACACAAGGATGAGCAGGGTACCTGATTTCAGCTCCGGTGGAGTTGGGGCAGAGGCGGGCGAGGAGATCGAAGCGGATGTCCCTCTCGACGCTCATGGAGCGCGCGTGGATGCGGAATATGTGCGTGCGCCCCTCCAGGTCGGGCAGGCCGAACTCCACCTTGCGGTCCAGGCGCCCCGGCCGCATCAGAGCTGGGTCCAGCGTGTCCGGGCGGTTGGTAGCCATCAGGACCTGCGCACCGAGTTCACACTCTTCACAGGGATATCCTTCTTTAGATATGAGTTTTAGAATCAAAATAAAAGCAGGAGACAAACCTTAATGTTTCCTCGAGGGTCGAACCCATCCAGCTGGTTAATGAGCTCCAGCATGGTACGCTGCACTTCATTGTCTCCCCCCGCTCCATCGTCAAACCTGGCGATAATCAGAAGATATCCATTCAGTCTATGTTTAAACTCTCCTAAGCCTCTCCCGTTTCTTCTTAGTATCAACAACATTGGTCAACACCGTTATTCAAAGCCACTCTCCCATCTGCAGGCATTTTACTTCCGGAGTTTTGGCCAATCACTTATCACTAATCGAAGTCTCACTGAAATATGGACCGATGACGGTGACGGAGATCTAGAGAATACGGTGGTTGTGTGATAATATCCCAATTCAACTCATTTAGCTTATCATCGTCACATGTGCTTGCGCGTTGTTGTGATCCATTTCAAATCCATTTTCTGTTTATCAATTCTGGTCTATTCTTTTCAAGGGCGATGTTTAATTATATTAATTGTTGACAATATCATTCTCATGTAATTGTCTGATTGCGTTTTAGGAGTTCAAAATACACGATACCCTAGCAATCCCACCAAACAACAAAGCATCATTTTTTTTTATAAATTCCGGCTTTGGAAGTTGTTAATGGGGCTTGTCCAGGTATAGTAGGTGGGCCCAATGTCTTTTCCATGTTATGTTATTGTACGTAGCCCATTTCATCATCTCCTGTTACCATTCGATGCAAAAGGTCCCTACTTTTGTTTAGCACTCGAAGCGACGCATGTTGAAATACGATCCAATAAATTGCCAGTCGAAAATTAACGAGGTATCCAAACTTCGTAACACCAAACCATCCCTATACGTTTCAAATGTCTCAATACGGTTGATTGATTGACTTCTATCATCGACGCGATTTTCCTGGTGGTAAGACGTGAATTGGTGTGAATTATGACTTTTGAATTGCAGTCATCAGACTTCAAAGGCAGCCCGGCCTGTGGTTCATGAATTAATTCATCAGTTCCGAGAGAAAAAAAAATCGCTGGGATCATACAAAAATGTCAAAACTTTTACATCAACCTAATAGAATCTCATCAGTTATTTAAGAATATATATATTTGTAATTTACAGTTAATTGGGGACAGGCGTGTCATTATGCTGGCTGATTTCAATCAAATCATCAAAGAGTGGGGATGACGCTCGCTTGTCGTTTAGTCTTCACATAACTTCATTATGTAATAGCTCGTCCCTGATAATTATCTTCGACAAAGGGCTCATAGATTGTTTTATCTCCGACGATGCAGAAACAAACTGCCAATGGTTATGTCGGTAGGTAGAGCAATATCTTTGCTAAATCGTATTTAGTGATAGTGTAGTTGACCTGAGGGAGGCGCTGTCTCTGTCATTGTTATAATTGTGAGTTCATCATATTATTTCATTATAATAATAATAATATGCTAACTTTTAAAGTGCCATTTTTGTGATGTAATCACCTCAAGGGCGCATTAAGACGTGTTTTAAATCTAAATGTGAATGCTGCATCCGATTGATATTCGCGATCCATTCTAAAGTTGTGTGTTATTTATTGTTGTATCTCAAACTTTTTGTTAATAATACTATGTATCATTGGTGTATTGGAATGTAGAAATAAAATAAGTACATGCAAAATTTCTTTAAAAAGTACACACGGATCAACGATGAGAAGAAAATGCGCCTCTTCTCTATATGACGAAACAATTCGAGAGGACATTGAGGATGCATTCATTTGGGGGTTCATTGACGAAACCGCGGATGTTTGCGGACCTTTCATGGTACACGTAATAGTTGGGAAGCTGACAGTCCATGAGCCGGGAAAGGGGCACCTTGTTCTATGCAGAGAAGTTGACAAAACCAGCACTGCCACAATTGCTCGCACAATACAGGAGTCCCTGCTCATGTTGCGCCAAGGAAAACTGGACACGGCAGAGAGGGTATGTATGTGCCTTGATATCTGACAGTGCAGCCTATATTTTATCCTAAAATGGTGCTCAATACTTGTTTAGCTCACGGGGTGCACAGGGTTGCTGAAGAAGTAAGAAAAATTTCGCCTGAGGTGAACAATTTAATTTCGGCGACAAAAAAAAAATTTGTGAGAGGCTCCTAGTCGCGTGGCAGTTTTCAAGAAGATGATGCCCCAAACGCTTCGATAATGACGATGACGAAGATAACCACGCCAAAGCCGAGGCAGCACAACAACCTGAAAATCTTCACCGAGTTAAATTACATCAAGGCTCATTTTCACAACATTCCAACAATAATTGAAAAACTGGAAGCGCGAGGTGCCGTTTTGATTTCGGTTGTGGAAATTGTTCTGCAATTGAAAAAGCAATCGTTGATGTGGCCAGGAGAAAAGGGGGACCTTGTCAGGAAAAAGCTGGAGACAGCCGGAGACAGTGCCATCAGTGATTGTGGGATCTACAAATTCTTACCTTTTGTCTCGATTAATGTCGAGAGCTCATTCTCCCATTTAAAAAAAAATTCTTGCAAAAGATCGACTAACTCTTATCCCCGAAAATATAGACAAAATTGTAATTGTACAATACAATAAATAGCTTATTTCCCGTTATATTATTTTTATAGTAGTTCCCACGTAAGATCTTTTTTTCTTTTCTTCTAATAATCAAAAAAGGTTAGAGAATATAAAATAATATATCGGACATAAAAAGAGAATATTTTCAACTTGTGTAGTGTAGTGAATGTGAATTGGAGCCCTTGTTATCATAATAGATGGCAACTAGTTTGGTTTGGACCCGAGCTTCATCAGGGCAGTATGACAACTTGTTATGCTACCCAGAAGCATGGATCCAAGCCAAACTAGTTGGCATCAATCATAATAACCATATACCGTGGTTAAATACAAAGTGTTTTATTATTTTATATCTAAAATTTATAATGTCAAACCACAAAGTAAGTGCTTCATATGAAAAAAAAAAGTGATGAAAAATCTTTGGTCTCTTTCGATGGGAAGCTGAACGTTGTCAGAGGTAACCAATATAAAAATATGATTTTTCACTCTAATGATGATTCTCCTGAGCGGTCGCAGCCACACCAACCCACATCTTCACTTCAAAACCCGGTAATGTATCTAGGTAAAGCCTACATTTAAGAAAAAAAATATACAAGTGGGCATCCACTTCACGCAGCTCAGGCACCCAAACATCAACTCGAAAGTTTATCCATCTTTATACCTGGACCTGGACCTGGACCCGGCCATCAGGGCATCAAGCAAAGGACGTACAAGCAGAGTGTCATGCCACTCCTGTAGGAAGGTCATTTGTGGCCATCATACCAATCCTGTCTGCTTAGACTGCCAAAATTAGCTTATTTAATATGTTTAATGGTTTTTAAGAAACCATAATTTATGTCCTTTCATGTTACCTACTTTAAAAAAAATACACATCATTTAAAGAAAAATATTGTTGTCTCACTTTGTGAGTCAAAATGACTGTAATAGGAAAACAAGTTTATTGATCTAGGGTTAAAATGTTCTGATGACAACAATATGGCCCTTGCTCCAAGACCCCTTCATCCTTATTCCCATCCAACTTGCGCAGCTGAATAATTAATGGAATGGTGCACACCAGCAAACCATCCACACACCCCAATACAAAATAATAATAAAATGAATAACACAAACCTAGCACCTCCGATGGCATCAATTTCATCAAAGAAAATAAGACACGCCTTTTTGCTCCGAGCCATCTCGAATAGTTCCCTTACCATACGTGCACCCTCCCCTACATACTTCTGCACCAGCTCCGACCCTGGGGAGTTTGAAACAATAGAATATTAACTCCCACTTTGTGGTTACAGGTTGCTAATTAAGAACACGAGTGAAGAAAACTTACCGATAACTCTGATGAAGCAAGCGTCGGTCCGGTTGGCCACGGCTCGGGCACACAGCGTCTTTCCAGTGCCGGGAGGTCCGAATAGCAGTACGCCCTTGGGAGGTTCGATCCCCAGGTTCACGAACTTCTCCGGCTGTACACGCAGAATACAAGAAGTAGACTACACAAGTGGTCGTACGGGGCGTAAGGAGACGGACATATATCTAATATGGAGATACTGACGTGCAGGAGGGGGGTTTCCACCACCTCTCGTAGCTTCTCAATCTGCTCCTTGCAGCCACCCACGTCGCTGTAGGTCACATCGGGCTTGTCCTCCACTTGCATCATGGTCACAGTGGGATCGATCTTGGGCGGCAGCGGGATGTGGATCTGGTACTTGTTGCGGTCCACTCTGGAACAAACGACGTCCGTATGTATGTTTTAGAATCTCGCCTCTGACACGCCAGCTAGCCAGGGTGCTGTAACTTACCCGACCCTCATCCCTTCCTCGATGTCGGTAGGCGCCACCGAGTCTGCCAGGTCCACCACAAACTTGGCGAACTGCTTCACATTGATAATGTACTTGGGATTGTCAGAATCTGCATTAATGATCTTAGTGCACCGAGCCACCTGTGGAGTCAAAAATAATTGATTTAACATTGCGATTGAAGAATCCTCCGAGCAAGAGCGAGATGGTGAGAGAACAGTAGGTACCTGCAAGGGCTGCTCATTCTGCAGAGTTTGTTTGTCAGCCGCCAGGTCCCAGAGGGCGGGTGGTGCCAGCCCCGTATCCGACTCCTTTATTCCTGTCAGCTCATTTACGAGCTTTATGACTGTTTGGATATCGTCTTCTATCGCCTTTATACTCTTTGTGTACTGCCCCTGGCCCTGTGCGCACGTACGTAACATGTTATTAGAAAAAATACCAATTAATACATTAATATTATTTTAGGGGATTTAAAAATCAGACTTACATATGATTTGAGTAGGGCTATATCGCCTTCATCGAGAGCTGTAATAAAATAAAGCGTATTCAATTCTTCACATTACCAAGTTTCTACATATTGTAGGGGGTGCAATCATCACACGATAGAAGATAATATAGCAAAGAACAATATAAAAATACAAGAGTTAGCATTACATTTAATTTCTTTTTCAGGTTCTTCTTTATCATCATTTTTTATTTTCCGCATATCATCGCCTAAATGATCCGGCATTTTCTACAATTAAAAATACTAAATTGCGAAGGATACGAAAAACAAAACAAGAATCAGCAAATCGTCGTCACACTCGACAAACTTGAATTTTGACACATAAGTCATAGACATGCAGGATTACAGGCAAAATTTGTGTTTGCAGAGAACTTAGTTAACTTGACCATAAAGTTTTTAAGAATGACTTTGTTGAAAATTAAAGTCATGATTTCTATAATAAATTCTAGATTGTAAAGGTGAGGTATGTAAAATATAAAGGTATACAAACATTTTGTTTTTTAAAAACGTGATTTTATCTAGATCAAGCCTTGACAAATTGCGGGTCACGAGTCGGATACGGCCTGTGTTGAAATTTCATCGAGCCCGAGGAGTATTTTGAAATTGTAAAAGTAAAAAAAATCATTTAGAACTGCATTTAATGAATCTTTCATAAAAAAGGGAAGGGTAGAAATGTAAATGACGTTTCATCTTAAAATTGGGGATTTTCTGCTGGAAATGGGGTGGAATTTTTTGCCTGGGTCCAATTCAAACCGATTAGTATAATAGTTACATATCAATTGGTTTGTGAATTTCGTCTTCTTCACCATTTCTCCACTGCTGGATGTAAAAATTTTCAAACGCTTTCCATTTTCTTCTATTCCGTGCGACTCGCATCCTTTCCCTGACTAGAATTAGATCGTCAGCCCATCTTTTTGGGGTCGACCGATTCTCCTTTTTTCCTCCCATGGTCTCCACATCAAGACTCTGGATACCCGTGTATCTGTTCTCTGTCAGGCGACATGTCCTGCACATTTCCTCTTCAGTTAGCCAATGCGGTCCATTACATAGACAACCTTTGTCCGGCGTCTGATTTCGGTAATGGGCTTAAACGCCAAAACCCCTCAAACTGAACCATGAATTTTGTTTAGTTAACATTTATTAAATTAAATCGATTAACCGCACTGGGTGACATTAACTTAAAAAAACTTGATTTTGCGGTTCTCTTAATGTGGCCCTATTATGCATTACACAGAGATATTAAATCAGGGGAAGCATCAGAATTTATAATTTTTATTGCATGTCCCTCCAGCAGACGGTGAATTCCAGTTTTATAAACAGTCGTATATTCTTTACATTTTATACTTAAATACGCGATATTTTGTCAAACATGTTTATATTTTTAATATATTTCTAAATATTATTTAAATATTAAAATTTGTTCTATGCTTAATGAGTAATTTTTCTTCTACCGGTGTTATTTCAGCCCCTAGCTTTGCTTTTCCATAGCCGGGTGAGTCCATTATTACGGTATTGGAAATTCACCCATCGTCTGTTCTCATTTAGGATATAAGTTAGGTATACTGTGTGTGTGGGAAGCGTGACGATGAGAGTGTTATAAAGACACGTCTGCTGAGTGATTTTAAAGACATGATTGTTAGTTGGTTAGTATCCGGGTATGACAATGTTTAGTTGGAGGGAGCGAAGCGTGACGTAGTCGCCACACTCTATTTGCTATGATGTTGCTGGTAACGACAGGGGTCATATTGCACGAGTTCGCGGGTCTAAAAGACCACTCGTAAGCACAGAGAATGGAACTTATTAGTAATGTTGAGGTATCATTCCAACATGGCACGTTACGCCAGCTTACGGAGGCATACTTCCTGGCAGAGCATATTCCTCATAATCCTATTGCTTGCCAGAACTCCAAGTATTTATTCTGTAATAGTTCATTCGCGTTTTGCTGATGAACATATATTTTGTTTTCGTGATATTAATCTTTAGTCCATGAGTTTAATGTAAATTGTTTAATGTAAATTCATTCACATAATATATAGGTGCCTTCGCTCAATATTCAAAATCTATTGGCCCCAAACAGTGTCAAATGCCGTTCTCTGGACCATGGCAGGCGAAAAGCCAATTAGAGAACAAGTCGCTAGGCGCAAATGGCAGTGGATTGGTCACACTCTGAGACGGAACCCAGCCTGCATCGCTCAGGGCGCACTAGACTGGTCCCTATGGGGGGAAAGAGAAAGCGAGGCAGACCTAGAGCCACCTGGAGAACCCTGCAGGAGTAGGTTAAGGCAGCAGGCCTCACTTGGGATGATGTTAAGCATCAGGCATGCGATAGAGTCGGGTGGAGAAGATTCCTTGAGGCCCTATGCACCACGGAGGTGTGACAGGACAAAAAGAAGAAAGAAGAATATATTTACCAATTTAATAATAGGTTAATTTCGGAATTCAAACATAATAGCCATCACAATTGGAATAATGTGTACTAGCTACGCAGCACCGGTAAGGGAATGTTAATAATATTCAATTTATGTTACTTTCCTCCTAGATCTTACTTACACAATACTTCGCACAATCCCGTCAAATTTTGCGACCAAATTCTACGAAATGTGCAAAAACCAATGGCGTCTCGAAATCCATTTACACCAGGCCGTAATGTTGAATTAAATGTGGGGCCGGTTGGATCTGACAGCTGTCAAATGCAAAAGAATATAACGGTTTTTCGAAACAATTGTTAGGGGGGGGGGGGGTTATTTTGGTGTCACGGGGTGAAAGATGAATTGAATCGAAATTCACTCCCGATCTCGACAACTTCCCAACGTTTGCCCATGTGATTCTGTGTACATGTGTTATATGAGATATGCTCCGGGATGTATTATGACGTGAGATTGAAACCAATATTTACTATTTACAAATTTATATTTATTTAAAACAAAAATACATACACAATTTTTTTTTACTTAAGATCTATTCGCTGGCCTCGGAACAGCAGCGCCGAGTTGGGGCTGCGTTCCGCGGATGGATATCCGCGCACGAGTTACGAAGGTGGACGATGGGGGAGAGCCGTGGATGCTGGAGCTGACCTGGCCTCCGCCGCGGAGATTGGGCGAGGATCTGAGGCAGCCGGCACCGGGCTGCTGATGGCGTCGATGTGGACGGCGACCGACCACGTCAGGCGGATTGGCATCCTCCTCCGTCTGCACCACGAGGGAGGTGCGAGGCGAACGATGGGGAAGAGCGCGGAAGCGAAAGGCGGTCTAGTCTCCGGTTCTTCAGAAGCGTGATCTCGTCCGGCAAAATGGCGGAAGCGCATTTGGCCGGCGCAAGCGCCGGCGGCCAGTGGGGCGCCGGGGAGCGACACGTCTGCCTCCTCGGGAGTCGTTCTTCAATTTCCGTTGTCAAAAAAACATGGCCGCGCGTGTTGCCGCTCGCCATATCCGGTCGGCAGTACTTTAATTTAATGGCAACACCAGGGAAGAAAGCTATTTTCGGTCTCAATAAAAATTACCGCAGTCTCACAAAATTGTTACTACACTATTATTATTATTTCACTGTCTTATCACCAAATAAAATTAAACTTAACTACGATTAAACAAGCCTCCAGAGAGAAATGTAAATTTGCCATGTAAAATTTATTTAGTACAATCTCACCGAGTATGCCATAAAACATGGCTGTATCACAATTAAAAAACATATTTTTTTTACAATGACATTTCATTAATATTTGATTTCAGATTCTTTTTTGAAAATGTTACGTAGAATTTTCAGTTTAGAGAGGTTAGGTAACCAATTTGATATACTAGCGCTGTGGAAACACAAGTAATAATACAATCATAGTCTATAAATTTCACATTTGTAATCGAGATAAAATGAGATCACGGCACGAGATTTATAGTAACATACCGGATTCCAATACAGCTACGGCCCCATAAATCTCCATGTTACAAATATTGTTTATAGTTATTGTAAATACTTTGAAGACGGCATTGGCAAAGACCCAAAGACTGCGAAGGCGATTTGATGCTTTCTGCCGGTGAATCGTGATGTAGTTTATTTATGGTAGATTATCGTACAATATTAATTTGTAGTGTTCTCGTACGCGACCGCCACATTTTTGTGTTTTGCATGAATACATCGATACAAATCTCATTATTTTAGTATTCGGTAAGTAATGAAATCGTATTATTTTCTGCGTTTATAAATGTTTTGTGAGCTTATTTAGTTATCTACGTCTACGTGGGTCTCTTGCGGCATTTTGGATTTTGCATAATGTGACCCAGAAGTGACATTTCTAAACAGATTTAAATATTTTTTTATAGTTCAAATATCTATTTAATGACTTACTGTGAAACAAAACATGGTTTTATGGCACTTCCAAAACGTTTATTTCAAGACAAATTAATACACGCATAGGGCGTATGAATAGTTCGAAGAGCTTAAATTTTCCTTTTTGGCAAGGTTATAAAATGAATTATTTCACATTATTAATATATTCATTGTAGGATTCTAGTATAACTGTCGATTTGCACGTGACAAATAATTTTGTTTATATGTCGAACGTCAATCCATAAGCTGACAGTTGCACACAGCACAACACTTGCACAGATTTCACCTAAATATTATTTACCAACAACTTGATTAGAATACTTTGTAATCATTCATATATATGATATGCGCTTTTATATATCTTCACTTTGGTGGTCTTGTTTTATGTTCCATTGATTGCGCAATTTTCAATATTATTTTCTAGAAATTGTGTTTTAGGTACATCTTGGAAAATATAACTTATGATGTATAAAGAGATGTGGCAGATATGATGGCCGATAGATTTAGGTTGGCCATACTCACCCCTGTCCTTTAGGTCACACGAGAATTAAGTTTACCCACAGAAGAGCACGCCGCTACCTCACAGACATGTGCAAACCACTCTTGTCCTTGTTTCCGGTCTGTCGGTGCCAGATAGACGGATAAAGTATTTGAGGTGATGTAACAATAGATATGAATGATGGGGAAGGCATTAGTGCGATTGTAAGCAGCGTAGAGAATGTTGTGTTTAAATGTATTGTCATGAAGTCGAGTGGTTCTCGTGTGGCTCTGCCAACTTCTCAACCAACATATCATCTATAGAGGAGAGCGATTATCATATCACGGCTGCGCCAAACCCCAGGACATTCAGTATCCTATAAGAAGGACAATGTGAGGAATCTACCCAAATTTAAAATTATTATATTATATGACATATGAACAATGTGAAATTGGAACATGTTACCACATTGAGATGCCTGGGATGCATGTTCCCGAACATTTTTGAGACTATCCATCCGCCTTAGTTTGTATCTTCCCACACTTTCTCTTCAACGTGCACAAATGAAACGAAAGTTCTACCAACGCAGAACAGCCAACCAACAGAAGAAGGAATTCAAGGGTAGAACAACTGCTTGCAGGATTGAAGAGGGTGAGGTACTTGCAAGGGGAGAGCACAGCATAGGAAATTGACTTCAGGATGGGATTTTTCAGGATTGTAGTACCCCCTAAGAGTCAGCCATAGTCAATGTAAAAATGCTCAATAGCCACCCAATTTAAAAAAAAAACCTATAGAAGCTTATATATTATAAATTTGGCCGCCAGTATTAATAGTTAGGTGGCCGAATGGATAATTAGGATCTCTATTTTGTTGACTGGTCATTGGTTTGTATCCCACGTCATGCATTTAAAAATAAATTTATTATATATGTACATAAATTTTTTAGGTTGAATTTTTTTCAAACTATGTTATTGCGATCTCATAAATAGCAAGATCTCGGATGAAACGTCAAAACATTCGTTGACATTTTAGTTTATGATTTTCTCCATACATTTATTCACTTTTATAACGAGCTACTTCTCAGGCATACCAGGCAAAAATATCATCAAAATTTTTCTTAAAACTGTTAATAAACAAAATTTTCAAGTCTAAGCAATAAAATCCGACCAGCCATTGAATTTCAAATTGAGAAATCCAAACCAGTAATGACGATTTCCAGAGCTCACAATATATTGGATGAGCTAGTAAAAAAAATTGCACAGGGCACCAAGACCACCCGAGAGTCTTCAATGGGTTGAGTGCTTTGAGGGAAAATTTAAGCACAATGAGAGTGAAAACCATGAAACAGTATCCTACAGAGTTGAACTAATTAACACAAAAATTAACATGTGCAAATTCACCACTTTCTTTTCCCTACATGTCAGCAAAGCCATTGTTTGCGTCTGGCACACCGGCCTGTTATGTAAAATGGGAAAATAAAATATCCCATTGATTCATGATGATGATGATCATATCCCATGATTCAATTCATAGCCAGCATTCTGATTGATCGCTTCTTCAGCGTCAAAATCAACGAGGTCAAATCCCTTGTACGCTTATCAGAGCAGGAGTTCCCCAAGGTTCAGTAATGGCTCCTACTCTGTTCAACATCTGCTGCAGTGAAATCCCTCTTCCCCGAGATCACAACATCCGCATTGCTAGGGTAATCGCCAACGACACGGGAATATTCTCGAGTTCTACATGGCATTACTGTTTTTGCACCCGCAGGGTGCAAAAACAGGGTGCTAGAGGTGTGGTGCAGAAACTGGCATATCACAAAAAAACCTCCTAACTCCCATTTTTGCTTATAACGCGGACAGTTGTTTTTTCATAAAAAGATTTAGAGGATTATTTCATAAATAGATAATTCATCACTAATCTACCAACGGGATTTTTAATTTCTTGAACCTGTGAGTCATAAAAAATAATCTTTTTTTTCTTCGCTCTCCTGAACAATTGAACAATTGACTATGGAGTTAGCACTCTTAACCTACAATATGCCTTTATTAATTATCCTAACATCTAGGTGCTGGGAACCATTTCACTCTCTTAAATTATTGTCGATCCATCATAAATCTACAGTTACATGTAGAAATATGCAACTAGATGGATATTCACAAGTGCTCAGTGATAACTCATCCCCCACCACGCGCCCACCAGCCGGGGATCTCTGGCTGAACAGATTATTACTATTCCTAACTAACTAACCATCACGCCGTTTGCCGGAGGGGTGAGCAGAGAGATGGATCGCCGCATTGTTCTATCCTGGCATAATTCTTGTGGCTCTTCTAATTCACACATCGTGACAAACACGCTCATCGATTGTTCCTACTTCGAACATGGCCGCCTTTCAGTAATTTATTAATTTGGTCATGCCATGTCTTCCTTGGCCTTCCCTGGCTTCTTTTCCCATTCACGTATCATTCATTTTCGCACCAGCGTTTATGCCATCTAATTCTTTTATCCATGTATAGATTAAACAACCACGGGGACATTACACCACCCTGTTTGACACCTTTTGTGATATCAAACCAAGAAGTGAAAGCCCTGTTTACTCTGACACACATGGTGCTTCCTTCATAAAGGGAAGCAATCGCTCGTATCAGGTTTGTGCTTACTCCATACTTGGCCAAGACCTTCCATAGCTTTTCTCTGTCAACTCGGTCATACGCTTTTTGCAGATCTACAAACGCGTAAAAAAGTTTCCGATCTTTTGCCAAAAACTGTTAGATTGCGAAGTGCAAAAATCTGGTCCATGCATCCACTCATAAAAGCTCCCCACACATCCTAATTATTATTTATATCCCTATATTAACCATTCAAAACCTCATTTCATCCAAACAATCTTAACACTCCATTAATCACACATTCAATCATTCACATTGTCAAATACGAATGATTACATGTGCGAGTGTTGAGATGTTCGAAATTTCGGTGAGTTTCTCCTTTGGTCTCTGAAGAGGAAAGACATGTCCATATTATTTAATGAGTAATGTTAGCGTCCTTACCCGACGACAGACCACCGTGACCACTGCAACTCCAGTCCTATTACTCCTTGCACTGCTCCACCTTCATTCATTTCATTCCCAGGCTACGACTTAAATTATTACCATCTGTTTTATCAATAATGACCCTTTACCATCAAGTTATCTCCCATCATTCAGACCTTTAGGCCTCCCCCAACCAATGCGGATAAAAAATCCTCCCCAATAACCCGCCACGTACTCCGCCAAATAAAATGGTCTCTCCTATCACAAACTCCATCCGGGCACTGATCCTCTCCCGTTCCCCTCAGGCACAGACTTTTTTTTAAATATAAGACTAATCCCATCATACATAATTTACAATCCCAACCCTAACTGGTCTTCCATTCCCTGGCCGAGAATAACAGGAATTTATCATAAACTCTACTTCCTACAGACATAAGAGGAATAGCCATTAGAGCTGAACCTAGTCCAAGTACTAAATGTTATTAGATTACGATTGTATGATAAATACAATACTTTTGCTTTGTTATTTATGTCTTAAATGAAATTGAAATACAGAATTACCTTGAAAATACCTCTCTCACTCAGAGAATCTTTATTCCTTGTCTGATCATATAAATTCTTCATCTCCATCAAGTTTATACTTTTAGAATATACTTCTCAAGTTTTGTCCCTCATTTATAGTACTCTAAAAATTATTCAGCTGAGCATTCATACACTTTCACATTACGCTTTTGTGTACCTTATCAACATCAATTAGGATGACTACAAGATTGTTAGGAGCTTTGAATACTTAAAATTAAAATGAAACTTTCATTAAAAAAATTACTATCAAATATACCCAATTGTGTTGAAATGCCTTCTTCCATATTTGGTACGTTGGTTTCAGTTCGAGAATACATATTGAGTGTTTCAGAAAGTTCCTGCCATTTCACAACAGAAGGCTCTGGCTGCTTCAAGCCTTCAAATCTGGCGGCTATTTTTTTTTTTTAGTAAACCTGAGCACCTATCAATTAAGTTCGGTTCGCAAATGTTTTTCATTCTCACAACATTTGTTTTATCGCTCCTTAAAATGTTGACTTTCGTGGTAAATAAGAAGCATTTGTGAGAAGTTGTGCTGTTCTGTTTTAATCGACCTCACATTGCAATCGCAATCAAAAACTACATACAGAATGTGGGTTGGGAGATTATACCGCACCCGCCTTATTCACCAGACGTGGCACCATCGGACTACCACTTGTTCAGATCCATGACTCATGCCTTAGAAGAGCAGCACTTCCATTCATATGCAGATGTCAATATACTGTAAATTGTATAATAAAACTTGTTTTACATTTGCTTGAAAAAAAAGTTTTATCCCAAATATGTGTCATTTTGTGGGATATATAGCTTTAAATAAATCGAAAAATTCAATGTAGATTTATTTAAACGGATTAAAGTATTTTTTGAATTTACTACAAACTGCATCACCAAAATTTATTATTTCTAATCATTTGTTATGTTCTGTCATTCGGTACTTGTTTTTTTTGTTCTCCGAAAAATGCAGCATGCTTAGGATAGATAGGGGACTATCTCTCGCCATCTAATCTCTCAGATGATATGAATTTGTTGGTGTATTTTGTCCTTTTTGCTTCTTACCATGAGCATGGTCAAGACAACCAACAGATATTATTACGCTGTCTTTTAGTTTCAATTGCAATATTGTTCACAATCCCTTAACCCACATTGATTATTAAAATTCTATATATCTGGTCGGGAGTTCATACCCCTTACCCAAGTGGGAGAGAAGGAATGTTATACCAATATTTCAGAATTTCAAAAAAGTCAATTTTCCCGTCACTATTTTCCGACGGCTCATCCTCCAAAGTTTTTTTAATCCAAATCTTCTGTATCACTCGTGGATAAATTTGAATCACAATTTAGCACAAACTGTTTAATATCACTCTTATTAATTTTTAAGGCTCAAAAATAAAATAATTATAATATACTAAAGTTCCCAAAAACACTAAAGGCAGAAACATACTATTAACACGCCACGCCACCCGATGCCACGTGATGCGTGTTGAGTCGAATCAAATTGTATTGTTTTCTATGGACAGAATCACACTATGAACACCCGACGCGACGCTATGCGCGCACACGCCACCCGATCCAGACGAGTTAGATCAACGTGTTACCGATGGTGGGAGTAAACACGCCATGTCGCGTGTTAATAGTATGTTTCTGCCTTAAATGATGTGTAACAACTGAATTTCATTAATTTCACTTCAGTCATGAAGGTAAACAGAACTATAAACCAGATGGAATCACTGCGCTGATGTAAATATTTACAAAATAAAACAAAACAACTCGCCTTTTTTGTAATGAAAAATTCCAAGTGAAGCATAAAATAACAATAAAATAAAAGACACCACAGAGCAAAAGGATTTTTTTTTCATTTAATTTATTTTAATAAAAATTACAAACATTACAGACATATTTCCAGATCGTTTGCAATTACATTATGAGAATTTAAAAGAGAAGCATAAAAACATATAAACAAAAAAAAAGTTTACGAATTATAAATAATCATAACATTGATATTGCATCCCTGAGGCAACTCACACTATCACGAAATATGTCGACCTCCGAGGCGATCCGATTAAGCAATAAGATTGCCCTACCCACAGGCATAACCATTGGCAGGTTGGTTCTACAGCGTGGCAAATAAAACAATCTGTGCTGTCTTTGACGAAGGTAATTATCAGGGACAAATAGACCTACATCACTCAGGACATCCGAGTTCTGTATACGGCCGCCAATCAGCTGAAAGAAGTGAACTCCCAAGTGAATGTTCCTCCTTCTCTCCAATGATTGGTAGCTTAGCATACCTAGTAAGAATTCAGTCGGAAAGAGCCACGGGTAATAACCGCGCTCCCTGAGGTAAAGAAAGCGCAGACATTTTTTCTGCACTCGCTCCACCATCAGAGAATATCGGATCCCAGGCGGTGACCAAATAACAACTATATTCCAGCCGACTTCTTACCAGGGAATTATACAATACCCGAAGTACCTGTGTGTTCGAAAATATCTTGGCATTCCTAAAAACAAATCCAACTCCTCTACAAAGGAAGCACTGTTAGAGTAAATTGGGACATCACACCCTGGTTTGATATCACAAAGGGTGTTAAGCAGGGCTGCGTGATGTCTCCATGGTTGTTCAATCTGCATATGGAGAAGTGTATGAAAGAACTGATGGGAATAAATGCTGGTGCTAGTGCAGATGAATTACAAGTCTTGGTGTTGATAATTTATGATGTATGCAAGTCAAACAATTTAATGATGAATCTCGGAAAGTCAGAGATGATGGTTTTTGAAAGGGAAGAGAAAATGTGTGAATCATAAGTGTGAACGAAGAGAACTTGGCGCAGGTGAGTGAATTTGTTTATTTAGGTAGCATGTTCACAGCGGATGGCCGAACGGATAGTGACATTGAAAGAAGGGTTGGTGCGGGTAACAAAGTGAATGGAGCTTTAAAAATAGTTATTTGAAACAAGAATTTATCAATGAAAGGAAAATGGCAGTTTTCAATGGTGTTCTGGTCCCAACCTTTATGTATGGAAGCGAAGCATGGAACTGGCCGAAGAAGGATGAGAGCAGAATAAATGCGGTAGAGATGAGGTCCCTAAGACGTATTGTATGGTAGAACGATGAACGTCAGAATTTCAAATGCTGATATAAGAAAGGAATGTAGAGCGGAAGAAGGTATTATGAACAGAGAAGAGAGCGCATGGATGGAGGAAGAACGGTCAAGAAAGTATACGTTACTGATGTAAATGGAGTCTGAGGAAACATGGCTAGATCTAATTAATCAGAGGAATGACGTGTGTGTGTGCGTGTATGACTCATATAAATATTTTATGGAAGTTCAGGAATGCCATAAGATCTCAAGTTACAGTATGAGCTGGCTTGAGAACAATTAGGACACTGTAGTCTGGCAAAATCATAAAAATTCTGATAACACAAATGACATTCCACAGAAACAAGTCTTTATACTGGCAAAAAGCATTCACAGAATAAAAAGGCCTTTTTATTTTGAGTATAACCTAAGGATTAAATTGAGCTAGTTCAGCATTTGTTACCTCCAACTCAAAATGTATCATCAAATGTGTATGTTTCATGTAGACATGTTGACTAGGTCCATATAAATATGTTATTATATAAATTGTTCTCCTTAATATGGGCATTCCAAGCAGAACAGTCACCACAGGTACTCTTGTTTTGAAAAGGCGTCTCTTCTTTTTGTAAGTACTTTTATTTAAGTTCCATTTGCAAATAGTTTCAATCAATTTCTAAATAATGTTTTACAATACCTGTCCTTTAGTTTCAACTGCTGCCTGATGGGTGATCCCACCAGAAAACTTTTGTAATATAAAACTGAATATGTATTATAAAATCATTTTTCTTATTACAACAAACGTCTACCGATAAATTTCATTTAGCAACATTATTATTTTTAAATTGAAAATATTTCCAATTGTTTTTGTGAGGCTGGTTGTATTATTTTGGTTGAACTTGATCATAAAATGTTAATGTGGGGTAAGTAACATCATCAAACATCCAACAGAATCCAAAACTAGATTCTGTACTCCGCCGCCGGGTTCAGAGTCATGAATGTAAACCGCTGAATGCCTTGGTTCTTGCAGTCCTGGGGACCCGCCAACATGCACAGCTCCAGCCCCGAGGGAAGGTACCGGACCACTAACGGAGGCGGCCACGGCAACGACCGGGTGGCCATCCTGGATGCCGGTTCACAGTATGGAAAGGTGAAATCATAATCATCTAATAATTGGCTTACTCTCTCCTGGGAAGCACGAGTGTTATTGTGTTGTGTTGGGTGTGTTGCAGGTGATAGACCGCAAGGTGCGCGAGCTGTGCGTGGAGTCTGACATCCTGCCCCTGGACACGCCTGCGGCGCGCGTGCGCGAGGCCGGCTACGGGGCTCTGCTGGTGTCTGGCGGCCCCAGCTCTGTGTATGCCGAGGACGCTCCGCGATACGACCCTGACATTTTCAAAATTGGGATCCCTGTATTAGGTTCATTTTTTTTAATCATTCCAAATACACAATTGTACCAGAATAAGCGGGCCTAAGAAATACCATGAACTATGTGGAAATATTCATCAGAAACTCCTCGTGTTTTAGGTATATGCTATGGAATGCAGATGTTAAATAAAGAATTTGGTGGCACCGTGAACCGCAAGGATGTGAGAGAAGACGGGCAGATTGAAATAGAAATAGACAACACTTGCCCTTTATTTTCGTAAGTTTAGTTTTGATTACAATGATTGCATGCGAATATCGAGACTGGCGCAACCTCTGACCTCCAATGAGTGTGTGTGTGTGTGCCACAGGAGGCTGGAGCGGCGCGAGAGCGTGCTGCTGACGCACGGGGACAGCGTGGAGCGCGTGGGCGAGCGCCTGCGCATCGCCGCGCGCTCCCCCGCCGGCATCGTGGCCGCCATCTACAACGAGCAGCTCCGCCTCTACGGAGTGCAGTTCCACCCGGAGGTCTGATATGCTGCCATTGCAGGTCTGACATACACGCTGCTCCACAACACGCAATCAGTACAGTACCCTGTTACTTTTCTAGGTGGACTTGACGCCCAAGGGTAAAGACATCCTGTGGAACTTCCTGTTCGATATAGCCGGCCTGACTCGCACATACACCATGGCCAGCCGGAAGGAGTCCTGCATTAACTACATTAGAGAAACTGTTGGCAATAATAAAGTTTTAGTAAGTGTGTTTGTAGTCCGTAGTTTGGAGTCCACAGGGATCAGCACAAGCCGCTCGTGCCTGAATAACTGTTGTGTCTGCAGGTCCTCGTGAGCGGCGGCGTGGACTCCACAGTGTGTGCCGCCTTGCTCAAGCATGCCCTGAGAGAAGATCAAGTCATAGGACTTCACATAGACAATGGTATGTAGTGGAGTGTGTAGAAACCTGGATAATAATTTGGTAAATTAAAAATTAAAGGGTGTGTGCGATGCAGGGTTTATGCGGGCGCACGAGTCGGAGTTGGTGGAGAAGTCCCTGCGTGACATCGGTTTGCAGCTGCAAGTAGTTCGTGCGGGGCACCAGTTCTCCGAAGGCCAGACAGAGCTGCGCTGTGAGACAACGGGTCATCTGCGGGACTCGCCGATGCTGTGCCAGGCATTGGCCCCAGAGGACAAGCGCAAGATCATCGGCGATGTTTTTGTCAACGTGGCCCTCAATTTCATCAAAGAGCTTAACCTCAGGTTTGTTCCCGTGGCAATATATGAGGCAATGTGTGTTAGGCTGTTGTCTTATGAAGTGTGTGTGTGTGTGTGTGTGTGCAGGGCGGAGGAGGTGTTCATGGCGCAGGGCACGCTGCGGCCCGACCTGATCGAGTCGGCCTCGGCGCTGGCCAGCAGCCGTGCGGCCACCATCAAGACGCACCACAATGACTCTGAGCTCGTGCGGGTGTTGCGCGGCGCCGGCCGCGTGGTGGAACCTCTCCGGGACTTCCACAAAGATGAGGTTTTCATTGATCATATGAAATAAGAACTATACAGTGTATTGTATACAAGTGAAGAACACAGACTAACGTAAATGGTGTTCAGGTTCGCATGCTGGGCAAGGACTTGGGGCTGCCGGCGCCGCTGGTGGCGCGCCATCCCTTCCCTGGGCCCGGCCTCGCCATACGCGTCCTCTGCCAGGAGGAGCCCTACATGGAGAGGGACTTCTCCGAGACGCAGGTCCTTACAACATCAATCAACGGCATACTACCTAGTTACCATATTACCGCACTGCTCTACTCTACGTCTGTGTTGTCTGTCTAGGTCATTGTGAAGATAATCGTGGAGTTCGACCAGATGCTGGAGAAGAAGCACGCGCTGCTGCAGCGGGTGGTGGGCGCCACAACCCGCGCCGAGCAGCTGGAGCTGCGCCGCATCAGCGCCCAGCGCCGCCCTCTCTCCGCCACGCTCCTGCCCATCCGCAGCGTCGGCGTGCAAGGAGACGGAAGGACGTACAGCTACGTGGTGGGTCTCTCGGGCAAGCACTTCCCGCCGCCCTGGGCCGACCTGCTGTACCTGGCCCAGCTGATCCCCCGGGTGTGCCACAACATCAACAGGTACCGCACTTACAAAATATTTTACTCTTGAATACAGAGATTCACTACAAGTAGAGAGCTAATCCCTTGGTATTGTTTTAGAGTGTGTTATATATTTGGTGATCCAGTCAAAGACCAAGTGCTGGACATCACGCCGACTTGTCTGACCAGTCACGTTCTCTCCATCATAAGACAAGCCGATGACGTAGCCACGCAGGTGAGTCACGCCCCACCATTAGTTTGTACGTGTAAGTTAATCTTATGAGTGCTGAACTGTGCTGAACTGTGCAATGCACGCAGGTTCTGATGCAATCGGGCTACGGGAAGAACATAGCGCAGATGCCGGTGGTGCTGATTCCGGTGCACTTCGACCGGGACTCGGCCACGCGCACCCCCTCGTGCCAGCGCTCCGTGGTGCTGCGGCCCTTCCTCACGGCGGACTTCATGACGGGGCTGCCAGCCGTGCCGTGCCCCGACAAGCTTCCGCTGGAGGTGGTGGAGCGCATGGTGAAGGAGATCCAGGCCATGGCGGGAGTGTCGCGCGTGCTGTACGACCTCACGTCCAAGCCCCCGGGCACCACCGAGTGGGAGTGAGGGCCCGCCACCATCGCAATGCTACAATGCTACAGTTCTACTACAGTGCGCGTGACACTACAGAGGCGGGATGCCGTGTCACCTAATTTCACTTCAGTATTCTTTTCCAGATGTAGAAGCACGTCTCTCTAGCCTTTGATGTCTAAAGAGTATCATTTGTTACACTATATCCCGAATTTTAACAGAAATATATTATAATAATAAACATAAACTAGTTTATATTGAAAATGAACTTGATGAATGAAAATGAAATGAATTTGAAATAATATTTTTTAGTTTTATTTCACTTATTCTTCTAGTATTAGAATAAGTAGAATAAAACAAAATGTTCATTAAAATTGTTTTGTTTTCATTATTTATAATTCATTTCTATCAATAATCAACATTAATATGCCCTAGTCCAATAGTCCAGGTCTACAATAGTCTCGGACGTTTTAACATTGTGTTTCACTATACACCCCCTACTTCTGTACCGCCATCCTATCCCCCCTTGGTGTAATGTAACTGATCATTTAAGTAAAACTAATAACCTTACGGCGTAGAGTCTAGAGCGGTTTAGTTTCACCTTCCTTTGCCCCTCTTATTGTTTGAATTTTATTCTGCTGTGCTGTTATCGTAATTTTATATGCATGTTTGTTAGGTGAGCTGTTGAGAAAAATGTTGTTTTGGGAAAATCTTTTTAAGCACCAACAAAAGCTGAAAACACGTTGACATTTAATTAGCAATGTGACAAAGTTATTTCCTCCGACCAGTGCCTACTGCTGACTGCTAACGGAAGGCGGCTCTCGGGCTTGGTATGGTACGACATTTGATACGGGGGCCCCGGCCAGCCAGCTGGTGGCTACGGTGTACCCGACATACATCCGTGTGTAGCTCGCCATAGGATCACCTTGCCAGCTGGCCTCGAGGACTGGTTTTTACATATTGTGAACTGAGTATTAACTATAAATATTTAATTATAAAACTATTTTTAAATATTCCCAGTTTCACTTTAATTTTTCAGCTGGTCAGGTCACCACATCAAATCTTTACTGACTCGCTCCACAAAATACTGTATGATATGTAAATTAATTTATGGCAACAATCGATATGTTATTCTGTTGAAAATAAAGCGTACTTTCATAAGATTATTTTGTTTTATTGCGAGAGAATTGAATACAATTTGTGTCATGGGACAGACTATGTACCATCTTCCGGGACTAAGAGATTGACGCTAGCTCCGCGGTCCACGTGGCCCAGGAAGTCCTCCCCGCCGCAGATGGAGAGGGCGCCGGCGAGGGTTGCAGCCCTGGGGGCCAGCATGGGGGCGCGCTGCCAGGAGGCGGCCCCGCACCGCGGACAGGCGTGCGTAGGTATCAACTCCAGCGACACCAGACGATGGCTGCACGGGGTGCACTTGAAGAAACGTTTGGTCGCGTCGAACACTCTGAGGGGATGCTTCTCTTGCTTGCAGCGGTCTGCTGCCGAGAAGCTCGTGTAGGAGCACTTGAGACATCTCACGGCTTTACAGGCCACTTTATACGTATTGAGCATCTTCTCTTCCATCTGTTCTTTCTTCTCTAGTTTGTTGAAGTATTTGTCCGCTTCTGTATCGTCGTGCTGGGTGATGAGGTCGCTATGGGCGGAAGTCGTCTCCAGCATCTTTTTGAAATGATCTGAAGCAACTCCTGTTTTAATTCTTTTACAAGATTCACTTTCACCACTATTCTCATTGGAAATGTTTAGTTTCTTGAGGTTTCTTTTCTTTCCTTCTGCAGTTCCTCTCACACCATTTGGATTACATTTATTTAATGCTCCATTTTGCTGTATCCATTTCAATGCATTGGATTTTGCTCTATCACTTTGTTTCTTACTAAATGGAACGGATAAATCTATTGTTGATTTGGCCTTTAAACCGAACCCTAACAGCGGAATACCCAATGCCGGGCAATTTAACTTAATTTGTGAACTTGGACTTTCTCTTGAAGCCGTCTGTGTGTCGGACATCTGTCTGACAGTTTCTGTTGTCGGTGAAGTGGCAGCAGGTGAGGGGGCCTTGGATGATCCCGCACCCAGGAACTCGAGTCTCTCCAGATCCTTTAGCCTCTGTGACCGGCAGACGTCTACCCGAGATGCCATCTTCTTGACTGGAGCAGAAGCTGGAGATCTGCTAATGGGCGACGGTTGCTTCTCTGCGGGTTTAAAGTACTCACTCAGGGTCTGCAGTCTGCGATTGTCTTTGGCGGTTTGTTTTTTACATTTAGCAGCGGGTATTGCCGAGAAAGACTGCCCCCCGTATATGTAGGTGCTCTTGCCCAGAACTTTGTTCCTCAAGTCGCTCAGCCCCCGAGCAGCCGTGCTGGACTGCAAGTCGGAGCGCTTGGAACACCTCTGGTATTCCTGCTTCACGTGGTAGATGCAATATCCGCACCGATTTGTGTTCACAAATGACGTACAGGGATCTCCATTTTTTTTTTTACTTTTACAAAATCCAAAATCCTTGGAGCTTCCCAAAATCATAACTTTTTCATGATTATCAACGGACAAGCACGCTTCGTCGCTGCTGCCGTCTCTCTTGTCCAATACGCTGGGGTTCAATATGCCCACAGCCGTACCTTGGGTAGTCTTCCAAAGTTGTTTATAGGCATTGCGAAATAAGAACAACGCCACAGTTTTTAATTCATCCTTGAGGTCCGAGAGTGTCCAGATGGAGTACTGAGCCCCCTTCTGGGATTCCTTGGGAATACTCTTGCGCACAATGACTCCGGCGATGACCCAATCGGTGCCGGCTTCGGTGCATGCAATGTGCCTCTGAATACGGCCCACACTCACTGCTCGGCGTCCCTGCATACGTTCCAGCAACACAGAGCTCGATATCAACGGTTTAATTATTCTTAGCCCAAAAACGGGATCTGTATAAACATCTTTAGTCCGGGGAAGGTCGGAGACGGATTGAAGACTCCGGTCAACCCGAAAGGATTGCGAGCTCCCGGTCTTGTGATTCACATATTCTGTACTTACACTGGTGAGTTGTAATAATTTCTTAACTTCTGACCCGTAATCAGTGTACTTTCTTTCCAGAAAATTTTTTTTATCCTCGTCATCTGAAGAGTCCGTATCGCCAGTGTGAATAATACTGTGATGATCATCATTTCTAATTCCGACCTTTTTTTCCTTCTCTAATATCCCATCATTACTATTTTGTTTTTTCGTAGATCTGTTACCGAGTAATTCATTGCTTTCTTTTTCTACTACTTCCTGAAGAAATAATGTTCGTTTAGGCTCTGCTGGAGTACTACAAGGATTATTTGATGCGATTTCATCGTCAGAACATTCTGCCGCCATCAACTCCTCTAGTTTGCTGAGCTCATCATTAATATCTTCCATTTTGTTAAGCATTCAATGACAGGCAGGAATTTAGTGAAGATTACAAAAATAACACAGAACAAAGTATTAGCTAAAAAAATAAAAATAAAGTGAGATTTCCCGGCAAAACTTATCCGCAGATATGTCACAGATACCCGTCGTCGGAATCTATACCGTCTCGAAATCACTGTTTACCAGGCCGTAATGTTGAATTAAATGTGGGGCCGATCTGATCTGAGAGTTCAATCAATAAAATCAGTTTATTATTTATTACAAACAATATTAATGTTTAAGGCATCTATTGAGAACAGGTTAAATATAATACCAGGAACACATGAGAGATGGTCCGACGTTAGGAAGACAAGATACTCTCTAAAGCCAAGAGTATTTGTCTTCTGAACGTACTTTCACTAATATGAAAAACATCAATCTCCGAGGAGACCGCGTTGAGCAGACTAATTAATCTTCCCACCGGTGTCAACAGAGGCAGGTTTTGTAGATCCAGGAACTTAATAAAATATAAATTGAGTACAAAAACATGATTTCAATCACCACCTTATTCCTGCATTACATTCACAATTTGATAAAGCTTCAATAGGATATCATAATCGGCGATATTCATGTTCCAGAGATAGAAATGAATTTATTTGTCAAAGAACCAAGGTATCTGAGGTGGCTTAGAAGATACACTTGGACTTGGACTTGGATATTCTGGCTTACAGAGAGGTTCAGCTCATGTGGCTATTCCTCGTACGTCTGATGTGAATATTGTTGGAAGATGATTTGGTGGATCGTTAGTTTATGCAGGGGCATGATTTGTGTGGCCCGGAGTGTTCCTCTGAAGGAGGATCGATTTTGGACGCTTGTGGCGGCTGGAAGTGTTTGGGTCGTCATTTGAGAGGTCTTTTATTGTGGGGTTAGGATTTGAAGGGAGTCCTTTGTAAAAACGTTCGGCAAGTTTCAGAATGAATTCATCTTTCATCGGGATTCCCGATTCTAGGTCCAATTGTGTGATCCTGGTCCATGAAGGCGCACAAAACGATAAACGGATGGCCTTATTTTGCAGGATTTGGAGTTTTCGTATGTGACTCGAAGCTGCGTAGCCCCAGATTGGGGCTGCATAAGTGAAGATCGGTCTTATGACCGTTTTGTATATCAGGAGTTTATTGTCGGTGCTCAGTTTACTGTTTCTAGCTAACATTGGGTAGAGGGCTGAGATTGCTCTTGACGCGGCTTTGACTTTATTTGTAATGTGTGGCCTCCATGTCAGCTTAGAATCCAAGGTAACCCCAAAGTATTTGATTGTTTTGGTCCAAGGAACGTCTTGGCCGAACATTTTTATGTTGGGAATGTTTGGAGGAATGTGTCTTTTACTGAAAAGAATGCTGCGCTCTTACTCGGGTTGATGGTAATGCGCCAGTTTTTGCACCACACCTCTGGCACATCGGCCTGTTTTTGCATCCTGCGGGTCGCGAGAAGCGGCCTTTTAGAACTGAAGATGATGCCCGCATCATCAGCGAATTGGGCAATGTGGGTGTTCTGATCTCGGGGAAAAGGAATGTCACTGCAATAGATGTTGAATAGAGTAGGAGCCATTACTGAGCCTTGGGGCGTACAAGGGATTTGACCTTGTTGATTTTGACGCTGAAAAGGAGATCGGACAGAAATCTGGCTATGAGTTGAGTCATAGGTAGTGGGATGTTTGCTTTTCCCATTTTGTATAATAGGCCGGTGTGTCAGACGCGGTCAAATGCTTTACTGACATATCAAACACTAGCTTTAATATAAAAATCATTTTCTTTTCTTTTAGATGAACTATGGAATGCACTATTTTTATGTTGTAAAAGTCACTTTTTCGCACGGCTTCCTAGGTGTATTGATTTTGATACCTTGAAATAATTCGCGTTGCCATACAGTTTCTGCATAAAATTTAAATGATATATTAATTTGAGAGACTTGGATTAAAACTTCATAGACTGTGTAAGTTTTATATAAGAATGTTTCTTTTAAGATTTAACACTGAACATTATTTTATTTTCCGTATTTTTTTTATCGAATAAGATTTATTTCATTATAACAAATTAATAATGCACATGATTTGATTGTAGACTCGATTATTTCGTTCAAAAAGCCTTAATTAAAGAAAATTGAAATTTTTAGGTTATCTAGGAATGTCATGAAGAATCATTTTCATTCTTAAATGAATACAATTAAAAAATAAATAAATAAAAACATCGATTTGTCATCACAAATCTGTATGAAAGATACGACCAAATGACTGCTGAAGTGAAGGCCTCCTCTGTCGACCACATTGAATCGAACATGTCGGCTATTTTATGAATTCTCATAAAGATTTTACCAGAAATAGTAAAATAAAACCGAAGAATTAATTTAAATATGGTCGATAAACTCGCACGGCCGACATGCGTCACTAGAGACAATAAAATAACTGGTAGGCCTCTTCCAAATAATACCATAAGGTATCATTACCCTGAAGATGGAGACTGCAACGATCTCCGAAACGTCGGTCGAGAAGGAGTTTACCAAATCACACGGTGTTACCCAAAAACACAACGAACATAATACCATAAAGGGTTCGGCCACACCGAAGTGCCTAGGTCGGTGGCTAGGGGGACGCCTGGCGAACCAACGTATGGCGTACTATGGGACCTGCCACACTATAAGGCTCGCGCAAGCGGGCGATCACAAGCCGCCTGCTTTCCGAAACGCTTGCCGAGCTTTATGGTACTAATCACAATTATCTATGCAATTATCAACTTCGTGCTCTTTTGCTCCTGTCATCGACTGATTTTCGGGATTACACGTATCGTCCGCAGTTTAAAAGCGATAATAATTTCCAAAATTTGTATTATATTTATTTTTTGTATACATTGTTTTTATTTACAGGTTTTGTAAAATTATCAAAATTAAAATAACATACAGTAAATAAATTTGTTTCAATTTACCCTAATGTTAGAACAAGTTGTTCCACTGGTGTTATAGAACACCGGAAATGTATATCCTGCTTTTGCAGTGACTCTTTTAACTTCCCTAATAGTAAATCGAATGTGTCCTGCTTCCTTTTTAAATACCTAAAAAAAAATTAATCACATTTGCGAAGTTCTTTACATAATAGTTGAAATTCTCCATTACTATTTCTTGACATATTTATTTCATGCACCCAGCATGTTCGAATTTGTGATTTTCGAAATTTTAAATTGATACATTCTGATAAAATTAGCTTTTTATTACTTTAGTCAGTGGCATTCTTTGTCTCGAGCTAGTTTGCAATATACGCCAAAATTTGACAGTTCAGAAATCAAAAGATATTACATAGATAATTGGGGTTAGTACCATAAAAGAACACCGCGGTGCTAAAATCGCCAGGCGTTATAAGTGTGGCAGGTCAAATTAAGCCGCCGACCTAGCCACCGACCTAGGCACTTTGGTGTGGCCGAACCCTTAACAATATCAAAGGAACATTGCGGCTTTTTATAATGTCATTTTCAAGACAGCAATGCTCGTATCGTGATCTCGTTTTATTTCGATTATAATGATGCAGGAAAGAAGACGAAAAAAAAAGAAGCAGGAAACAAAATCAAAATCATCTAGAAATAAAGATTAGGTCACTCTGATATAGTCGTGTTTCATAGCATAATAGGTGAGATTGCACTAGACAAATTTTACATGGCCGAAAATACGTTTTCTCTCTGGAGGCTTGTTTGATCTTAGTTAAGTTTAATTTTAATTAGTGATAAGACTATGAAAAACAATAATAGTGGGTAGGAAAAACAATAATAGTGTTTAAAAAAGTGAATTGACAATTTTTGTGAGTAGCCACAATTTGGGGGGGATGACCTAACCCCCCCCCTGCGAATTGGATTCCGCGCTCGACTAGCGAGTCAGTCCGTCCCCGGCCCTCGGGAGGTACATCTCTCCCCAGCGAACGCGCGCCGGGGAGGTAGAAAAAGATCGCGAGTAGTCCGTCCCCGACCTCAGTAGAAGGAGCATCTCTCTCCGGCCGCGCGCCGGGGAGATATGCTAAAAAGTTCGCGATACGTGCCGCATGGCGTCAGCTAATCACCATTGGGTCTTGATGCTGGCAACCGCTGTCGCTATGAAGAAGACCCGGGCCCTCCGCGGTCCATCATCTTCGTGATGCCCCTCAGCCCGGGAGATAGAAGTGGACGCCGGGCATCTTTCTGTGCCGTGCAGCCTCTGGCAGTCCTCGTGCTGGCCACCCGCCGCCGCGCCGGCTTCCGTCAGCGTCGGTCCTCGCCGCCGATCGCCGCCTTCGTTAGTTACGTTAGTTTTAATTCGTTGGCCAACGAATAGCATGTAAGTCCCCTTTATTTCATAAGTAATCTTGTTTCTTTATTTTGTGTCATTAAATATAATTGTAAATAGTAAAAATTGGTTTCAATCTCATATCACTATACATCCCGGAACACCTCAGAGATCACATACTGATGACATTAGCGAATAAACACAAGGGCAATATGTTGTGAGGAGTTGCTTCGAGATCGGGAGTGAGATACGAGTAATCTTCATTTTCACCCCGTGACAGCGACTTCTTCGTAACAACCCGTTCCGACGCCGTCAGGTAGAATCGTCCTCATTTGCAAAGTACCAACAATATTATTGAAATATCATTGTAAAAAATGTTTATGTTTATTAATTGTTTCGAAATAGTCGCGATATTCTTTTACATTTGGCAGCTGGCAGATCAAACCGGACCCACATTTAATTCAATATTACGACTGGTAAACAGTTATTTCGAGACGGCATTGGCTTTTCTGCAATGCCGTCTCGAATCTATGTTATCAAGCCGCAATGTTAAGTTTATAACTCTGGGTCCATCGATCTGACAGCTGTCAAATGTCAGACAATTTTGGTAAAAATATCGCGAATTTTTCGAAACAATTAATAAACGTAAACATTTTTAACGATATTATTACATTAGACATTATTATTATGAATTTTGAGCTTTCTGTGCTACAAATTTTGAAGTTAATATATAATGATTTTGAGGTTATATCGAAAGATTATTTTGAACATTTTACATACCAAAGTTGTACGCAAACTATATTATACAATTCAATGTGTGTTCAATATATTACTAGTACTTTAATAAAGTAAACACACAGAAGAAAATGCATATGAATACATTACAAATGGCCTGGCACGAGGAGAAAGTGAAATTGACATATCGGCACTTCGGAAACACAAATGTTGTCACGGGGTGAAAAACGAAGAATTACTCGTATCTCATTCCCGATCTCGAAACAACTCCTCCCAACGTATTGCCCATGTTATTCGCTAATGTAACATCATTATGTGATCTCTGAGATGCTCCGCGATGTATAGTGATATGATATTGAAACCAATATTTACTATTTACAATTACATTTAATGACACAAACATATAACACAAAAGAAAGAAACAAGATTACTTATGAACTAAAGAGGACTTACATGCTATTTGTTGGGCAACGACTTAAAACTAATCCGTCACTGAAACAGCACTAACTGATCTGATCTGCGAAGTCGGCGAGCTAGCCGACACGTGGCGTCTACGCCACGAGGGACGTCCGAGGCGGAAGATGAGGAAGAGCGAGGAGCGAGAGGCGGTCTGGCCTCCTTTGCTGAGACAGCCGTGGCCAGCATCAGGCCCCAATGATGATAGGCTGGCGCCATGGTTACTAGCACCATCCGGCGATATCGCGAGCTTTTCTTCCGATTATCTCCCGAAGTCCGGTATCTCACTTTCGCGATCTTTTTAGAAGATCTTTTTAGACCCGCGCGTTCGGCCGGGGAGAGATGTTCCTTCCACCGAAGGCCGGTGACTGTCTATGTGTCTACTGTCGCTCGAGAGCTCTCCGGAGTTCAAAAATTTGCAGGGTGGGGGGTTGAGATCACGCCCCCCAAAGTGTTGCCACTCACGACAATTGTCACTTACACTATTATTGTTTTTCCTATCCACTATTATTGTTTTTCATAGTCTTATCACCAATTAAAATTAAACTTAACTAAGATCAAACAAGCCTCCAGAGAGAAAACGTATTTTCGGCCATGTAAAATTTGTTCAGTGCAATCTTGATATAGCCATGTTTCATGGCATAATAGGTGAGATTGCACTAGACAAATTTTACATGACCGAAAATACGTTTTCTCTCTGGAGGCTTGTTTGATCTTAGTTAAGTTTAATTTTAATTAGTGATAAGACTATGAAAGACAATTTAAAAACAATAATAGTGTTTAAGGAAGTGAAGTGACAATTTGGTGATAATAACAAAATAGCCTTCTGCCCCCGTATCGCAATTCAGTTAGGTACTGCCGGGCCGAATTTTCGTGAGTGGCCACACTTTGGGGGGGGGGGGGATAACCTAACCCCCTCACCCTGCGATTGGAGCGTGAGTCGTCAGGAGTCAGTCTACCACCGGCCCTCGGGAGGTACATCTCTCCCTCGGCGGACGCGCGCCGGGGGAGATAGTCTCAAAAGATCGCGAAGTGTTATACCGGACTTCGGGGAGATATTCTAAAAAGTTTGCGATACGTGCCGCATGGCGCCAGCAACCAAGGGCCAGATTATCATCGTGGAGGCCCGATGCTGGCCACTGCTGTCGCTGCGAAGGGAACCCGTGCCATCCGCGGTCCATCATCCGCGTGATGCTTCTGTGCCGTGCAGTGTCGGTCCTCGCCAGAGATCAAGTAGTGTTATTCAGTGACGGGGTAGTTTTAAGTCGTTGGCCAACGAATAGCAAGTAAGTCCTCTTTAGTTTATAAGTAATCTTGTTTCTTTCTTTAGTTATATTGTATGTTTGTGTGTTTAAATATAATTGTAAATAGTAAATATTGATTTCAATCTCATATCACTATACATCCCGGAGCTATTTCAATTAACATAATAGTAATGAGTCATTAGCGAATCACATGGGCATGAATACGTTGTGAAGATTGGTTCGAAATCGGGAGTGAAATACGAGTAATCTTCTAGTATGCCAATCTCACCTAGTATGCCATGAAACATGGCTATATCAATGTAGTACCTATATTATAATATTTGTAGTACGTATATAAGGAATAATAATACGATCGTAGTCATATTTCATATTTATTTCCCATTTATAATCGAAATAAAATACGAGATCACGGTACGAGACACATACTTACGGCCTACAATAGGTCCATGTTGCAAATATTATCTATGTGATTAAGGCCTGGTAAATACTTTCAAGACAGCATTGCTTTTCTGTCATACTATTAAATTCGAGACGGCATTGATAACACATTAGTCTATGGTATAATTTGCTGGTTAGTAAGACCATTGAGAGGAGTCACATTTATATAAAATAAAATAAAAGAGCATTGTGAAGCAATAATCCACAGTTGTTATTATTTACTATATGCGTATTTTGATTAGTATTAAAAAAAAATTTATCAGCTTTTGTCTTTGATTTGTTTTTGTAATTTTGAAGCAATAATTATGTCTGGAGATGCACAGATCAAAACTGATCCCACTGTTGGAGATATTCCAATTGATCCTAAAACCGAAAGTGATAATGTAAATCATGGAAAACAAGAACATTCTGATAAATTAGTCGTAGTTCAAGAAAATGATACCGAAGATGACAGGAAGTCTGATAATGATTGCCCCCAAGATATAGTTGTAGTAGATGTGGACGCCTTGGAGCTAGACTTGAACCACGGTCGGATTGGAAGAATTGAGAATCTGGAGCCTCTTCAATGCATAGAGAGGTGAACTTTTTTTTACTATGCAGATGTGCTTTGTAGACAATCATAATATTTGAGTATTATCCATGTAAATTATTTTTCTTTAGACTTTATCTGCGATGGAATTTAATAAAGAAAATTGAGAATCTTGAGACCTTGGTGACTTTAGTTGAGTTGGAGTTATATGACAATCAGATTACCACTATTGAGAATTTAGACTGCCTTGTTAACTTGGAGTAAGTAATAGTTCATTTTGGTCATTATTTGAAGATACATACTCCTAATTTTATATAATCCGATGATGCGCTTGTTTCAGAGTGTTAGACCTCTCATTTAACAGGATAAAAGAAATAAGTGGCCTCCAGAAGTTAGCCAACTTAAAGAAACTGTTTCTAAGTTCAAACAAAATAGCAGAGATCGAGAATGTGAACCACCTGCAGGCCCTGGAGCTGTTGGAGCTCGGGGACAACAAGATTCGGGTGCGGATTCCCATGACTCGTAGACATCCTACTTCTAATATGATGGGTGCCCCTCGCATGTTAAAGTCTTGGTGTTTTATTTTAGGAAATAAAGAATCTGGATGGTCTGGCCAACCTTAAGCAGCTGTATTTGGCCAAGAACAAGATCAGCAAGATCCAGAACCTGGAAGGGCTAGAGCAGCTGGAGTGCCTGAGCCTCCAGAATAACCGCCTTTTGCTGATCGAGAACCTTCAACAGCTGTTCCGTCTGGACCAGCTCTACCTCTCGGAGAATCAGATATCCCGCATCCAGAACCTCCACAATAACTCCAGAATATCCACTTTGGATCTGGCAATGAATAAAATCACTACTATTGAAAATGTCAATCATCTAATTGATTTGGAAGAATTCTGGGTGAGAAGTTATTATGATAGAGACTGAGAGTATGAAACAAAATCATGTTGACCGCTCATGTTGATCATCAATAATGACTTAATACAAGTTTTGTGTTTTAGTTAAATGACAATCTGGTGTCTGATTGGTCCAACGTGGATCACCTGAAGGACAACACTAATATTGCCACCCTCTATCTGTACAAGAATCCCATTGCCGAGGACCCTGCTTATCGGAGAAAACTCAAAATGATGTTGCCGTCACTGCAGCAAATTGATGCTACCCTCTGCAGATAGGCAGCGTTTATAAAACCTTATGTTTATTTTTTGTATTCTGATAAATTACCAGTCGAGTATTTACTTCGGACTTTGGGTACTAAGCGTATTATTGGTTATGTGATGTATTTTGTAAACTTTTGATGTTGCTAATATTATATATTCTTGCTAGAAGGCATTTGCAATGATACTTTTGATTATATTTGTATCATGAATGGTTTTAATTGGCACAGTCTGGTGGCACACACATGAGTAGTGATGAGCGTATCATGTGTAAGGTTGGCTAATTACTTAAATGAAATGCTCTCACTGAATGCAATACATTCAATTTCTGTAAACATACTCATACTCCTTTGGATCAATTTTATCTTATCACACATAATTCTTCTTCTTCTTCTTCTCTCTGGCTCTACAGTCCTGGGTGGACCTCCCACCCAATCCTGAACTCTCGACTTCCACTCCTCAGGTCTAATTCCCAACAATTGCAGGTCCTTCAGAACACCGTCAACCCAATGAAGCAATGCCTTATCACACATAATTAAATAAATAAAATTGTAACAAGTTATTTATGTATATATATCGCACCGTGAGTGTAAAACCGAAACAAGTGCAAATATACAGTTTGGAGATATGGGAGTTTAAAGACTTCATATTGCTTGGAAAAACTGTTTTTTTTTAATAAACCAATGATTTTCAGTTTAAAGTAATATACCTATAAACCGAAAATCATTGGTTTATTTAAAAAATAAAACAGTTTTTCCAAGCAATATGAAGTCTTTAAACTCCCATATCTCCAAACTGTATATTTGCACTTGTTTCGGTTTTACACTCACGGTGCGATATATATACCGGTCAAAGAACCAAACATTAGTGGATTTTAACTATATATACATTTAAAAAAAAAAATTACAATTTATTTTTATTTTCATTGTTTTTATACCACTTTATTTTGTTTTATCGAACCATCCGGTTTTATTCCAGCGGCAGTTTTGTCAGGGTCCTAAAAACAAACTGATTCCATATTTGTTGGGTTAAGGCCATACCCAAGTGCTTCGCTTAGTGCTAAGCTAGATGATAAGGTTTTTATTATTATAATCATGTAGGGGGAGAGATCTATTACAGATGATTTAAAATTACATTACCTTCGTTAATCTTATAACACATCACTCAAAAAGTCTCGACTTTATTCATCAACATGCTCTCCTTCAAGAGTGATTTTCAATGCTCCTTCAACCCTTTCCGGTCCATAAAAATAAAAGTTCCATCAGGTCACAATAGATTTACAGAATTCCAGGGTAAAACAATATATCCACTTTTTTTTTAATAAAACTATGTTTATGTTCACAATTTTTTATTATTTTGAATGTATGGAATAATGCTCTAATTATTACATTTTATACACAAATAGTTTGAATTCTGTGTTCGCTTCCTTCATATATTCTTCATCACTACTTTCACATAGAGGACAATATAATACATGTCTACTGCTGCACCTAATTACCATTATATATTTTAATTGGATTTACATTATTTCCAATATGTTAAACTGTAATGTGTAGTGTTCTGCAGATTAATGTGGAGCAGAAACCCATCTCACAGAGAAAGAGGCAGTGTCCAGTACAAGATTGCCACTCCTTCCAAGTGGTCAATCAATTCACCTACCTGGGTTCCATTCTAACCGAAAATAATGAAGAGCCAGCAGATGTCGGAAAAAGAATAACTGCAGCCAATAAAACATACTTCTCTCTAATTCCAGTGTTTAAATCACTTGGCGTCCAGAGGAAAACAAAAATAACCGTATACAAAACTATAATTAGAACTGGCGCTAACACTGACGGTGAAGATGGCTTAAGTGCTGGACAGATTCCAGAGAAGAAAATCAATGAAGAACTGTACAGCATACTCAAGGCCCCTAGCATCTCATCACACATGATGCTACAGAGGATGCCAGACTCACAGACACCCCGGTGGAAGGAGGCGAGTGGGAAGACCCAGACTGAGATGAGAGGATGAGGTCGGGAAGGATGGGGAGCAGAGCCCCTCCAGGTGGCTAATTGGAAGTTGGAGGCACCTTTTGTGGGAGGCCAAAGCTCGATTTGGGCTGTAGCGCCATCGGAGAGAGAGAGTAATAGTGTTCTAAACCAGTTTGTTGATACCAGTTAGCCTGAAAATGTGGAAGGGTTATTAAAAAAATATTGTTTTATTTCATTATTATTCATAAACCAGGTTCCGTATCAGAGGCATATGTAGTTGTTGTAAACAGATTATATTTGAATACTGTCAAAACTTCAAAAATATTTCTCTCTTCGTCTTAAATAAATAAATTCTTCTTCTTCTTCTTAACCTAGCCTTTGTGTGTGTCGTCTCCAGGACTGTCTGTTCTAAGTGGTGAAAACTGAAATATGCACATGCTAAACCAGCGCACGGTTGTCTTATCTTATCTTGGAAGAAGGTAGGTATTAGGTCTTGGCGTGAACTGTTAGTGATTAAGGAATTAATCAATGTACAGCCTGAAAGTATGCTTCTCGGGGATATTCACTAATCTTGGCTCCGTTCTTACTAAGGATGGCAAACTTGAAAACCACATGCTGCATAGGATGAAAGTAGGATGTGACAACAAAGTACTAACTAATATAAACTAAAGGAAAGCTTTAACAAAACAGCAGTGGTACGGGCCGTGATCTAGTAGGGAATGCTGGGTTGTAAGACGCCAAGAGGAATAGAGGCTGCATGTTAAGATGGGCTGCTGGAGTGACCACACTCTATATATTAGAGTAAGACACTCTATAGATTAGAGTAATTCAACTTGGCTGTTAACCATTAAAAATTTCAGAAATTATTGCAAATCGACAGCAGAATAGCCCAAGACCGATTGGATCGCAGAGAATAAGAAGTTGGATGAATCGGATGGTCTTTGAGTTAAACAAAGGTCACGGCCACACAGGAAGGAACCTTGCTTGGCGCTTAGAGCTACGCTGCAAGCAACCCAGCGAACCAACGTACGAAGCCACGCTGCACGCTTGGACTTGGACTTGGATCTTCTGGCTTACAGAGGTTCAGCTCATGTGGCTATTTCTCTTACGTCTGATGGGAACATTGTTGGAAGGTGATTTGGTGGGTTGTTAGTTTATGCGGGTGCATGATTTGTGTGGCCCGGAGTGTTCCTCTGAAGGAGGATCGATTTTGGGCGCTTGTGGTGGCTGGAGGTGTTTGGGTCGTAATTTGAGAGGTCTTTTATTGTGGAATGTGAAGGGAGTCCTTTGTAAAAACGTTCGGCAAGTTTCAGAATGAATTCATCTATCATCGGGATTCCCAATTCTAGGTGCAGTTGTGTGATCCTGGTCCATGAAGTCGCACCAAGCGATAAACGGATAGCCTTTTTTTGCAGGATTTGGAGTTTTCGTATGTGACTCGAAGCTGCATAGCCCCGGATTGGGGCTGCATAAGTGAAGATCGGCCTTATGACCGTTTTGTATATCAGGAGTTTATTGTCAGTGCTTAGTTTACTGTTTCTAGCTAACATTGGGTAGAGGGCTGAGATTGCTCTTGACGCGGCTTTGACTTTATTTGTATTGTGTGGCCTCCATGTCAGCTTAGAATCTTAGGTAACCAAAAGGTATTTGATTGTTTTGGTCCAAGGAACGTTTTGGCCGAACATTTTTATGTTGGGAATGTTTGGAGGAATGTGTCTTTTACTGAAAAGGGTCGCTGCGCTTTTACTCGGGTTGATGGTAATGCGCCAGTTTCTGCACCACACCTCTAGCACATCAGCCTGTTTTTGCACCCTGCGGGTAGCGAGAAGCGGCCTTTTAGAACTAGAGATGATGCCCGTATCGTCAGCGAATTGGACAATGTTGGTGTTTTGATCTTGGGGAAGAGGGATGTCACTGCAATAGATGTTGAACAGAGTAGGAGCCATTACTGAACCTTGGGAAACTCCTGCTCGGATAGGGCGTACAAGGGATTTGACCGTGTTGATTTTGACGTTGAAAAGGCGATCGGACAGAAAGCTGGCTATGAGTTGAATCATAGGCAGTGGGATGTTTGCTTTTCCCGTTTTGTATAATAGGCCGGTGTGCTAGACGCGGTCAAATGCTTTACTGACATCTAGGGAAAAGAAATTGGTGAATTTGCGCTCACGAAGTTTAAGTTGGTGATTTGCGGGTATTAAGATATTTTATTTGTTGTTTTACCTCTTTCGGTGAGGTGAATGGGATCGGTGAGGATGAAGGAGTTTTGGCTAGGAGTTGCGAAACGTGAGATTCGATCGAGGCCACGAATAATGGATTGTCATGTTCGTTATTTGTCGTGAATTGGTCTTCCAGGCTGGATGCAAATGTTTCTGCCCTGTCGGCGTCAGAGTACACTAATCCGTTTGGACCTTGTAACGGTGTGATTCTTGAGTGGGGTTTGCGAAGATTTTTGGATAATTTCCAGAAGGCCGTCTTGTCGTCATCGTTTAATGACTCTAGATATTCCATCCAACGGTCATTGCGTAAGTCGGTGATGGCTTTTTTGACGTCAATGTTTAGTCTGTTGAGAAGTGTTTTATATTGAGGTTGTCGATATTTCTGCCATCTTTTTCTAATGGCATTTTTGTGGCGTATCAGCTGTTGGATATCGGCAGGTAGATTTTGTCTGTATATGTCGTTGTCTACAACTGTGGTTGCATTTTTTAGAGCAGTCTGTAGGATAAATGTTATTTCATTCGTGACCTGATTGAGAGATTCTGGGTCTGGAATTTTTGTTGGGATTTTGATCATTTCGTGGATGATTTCGGGAAGAGAATGCCAATTAATTTTATTTCTGGTGGGGATATGGGGGTCACGGTGGAATGGTTCATCAGAGATGTAGAGAAGTATAGGGATATGATCAGAGGATAGTTCTTCTACTACCTGAAGGGTGAGAGGGAGGGTGAACTTTTTAGTCATGACAATATCGATGACGTCCGGGGAATGTTTTGGATTTTTATTGAAAATTGTCAGAGTATCGGGAGCTGTGATGAATATGTCTGGTCGATTTTGGAAATAGTCGGAAATCTTTGCCTTTCTTATTATCTTTGAAACTGTGCCAGGCGCCATGTTTGGAATTTAGGTCTCCAGCTAGGACTGTGGGAATGTTTTCGAAGAAAACATCGTCCAGTTCTATTGGAGTGGATCGTCTACGAGGTGGAGAGTAGGCGGATATGAATTAAAGGGGACCAGTATTTTTTGTTTGGATCACTATAGCAGTGGTTTCAATATTTATGTTAGAAGGTGTTGTTGAAGGTACGTGACTATAGTGAAAAAACTTATCACTAATTGTAAACTAAGCAATTCGGTGTGGTCTTATATACGCGATGTTTCTTTTGGAAGGAAGACCTCGCCCGCGCCCCTTCATTAAGTCTACCGCTTGGTGATGATCCGGTTAGCCTTGAAATACGAGTATATTGCGCATGAAGTCCTCCCTGAAATTGAATTTATAATTAATGAATACAACATTTCCCTCAAAACATCAACATTCAACTAATCCGCCGAGCACATTAAAACAAGATTGTTGCATATTAATGATATCGTTTCTGCCTGTCTAATCAACATTTCGCGCTATTGTGGTATTCTTGTCGCTAACACATCGGCCGCTACTCGCGTGACGCGCCCGTTGTTCACCTCTCTGTTCACGGTACCCTTACAGTACAGTTCGCACCTAGGAAATCATTATTTCAAGTTGTTAAAATGAAATGTTTCATCGAGTATAGTCGCGATAGCGATTTCTCGATCTACAATCTGCCGTATGGCGTGTTCACATCTCCAAAAAATGTAAGTCGTCAGCGAATCATTTGTGCTAATATCTATGGTCATCTGATAACGTTCAAGAAATATAGGTATACCTACCGTTATGTTATACAATGTCTCTCTACTTTGTTTACAAATGCGAAACGAAATATAATAGATATTCATGATTTATTTCGTAAATCATATCAATACAATTTTGCATTACCTATACACTTATAAAATATTAATATTGGTTATTGCAATTTTCTTTTAAATAATGAAAAAAATCTGAATTCAGTTAAGGTTAAAAAAAAAAAGTTTTTATATTATAATATATTCGTATATGACTAAGATTCAAAAATACAAATGGCGGTACAAAAACATGCTGCACATTTAGTTTACTTCCTAACTTAAGTTTAAATTAGGTTACCCTAATCAATGGACGGATAACGGCACGGTAGATGGGCGAATAGCGCTACGCTGTATGCTTTGATCTGTTGAGTGGCGAATGAACTGCGCCACAATTCAAAAGTTGTATAATATTAGGTAGAGGTAGGTAGTGTCCGGGCTCTGGTGATACCTATGTAGGTAACAATATAATATGTCTTCCGAGAGGTAACATAACTTACTAACAATTGCAATAAGCGACTTTCTTTTCAAAGTACGGTAACCACGAATATCAGGGGTTTCGATAAGAAATCCCGGATAATAATAATAATAAAAATTAAACAATAGGTATAATATGCGCTTAGTCGAGGAAAAAATCGGTATAAAATAATACCAAACGAATAACCTTCTCAAAATAAATATTAGGTCCTTACATATGAAATTGGCGTTTTGTATGGGAGGAACATAAAGTTGATTTTTTTTTAAATATAATATATTTATTTCATCAAAGTATGTACCATTGCTATCTATGCACTTTTGCCATCTCATAGATAGTTCATCGATCCCTTTACTAAAAAAACCATTCGGACGGGAATCAATAAAATCTTTGAAGTCGGTTTGGACTGCCCCATCGGAGTTGAATTTTTTCCCTTGCAAGAAGTTATCCAAATTTCGAAAAAAATAGTAATCTGTTGGGGCAAGGTCCGGAGAATACGGTGGATGTCTTAGACATTCCAATTGAAGCTCTTCTAATTTGGTAGCCGTCTGTTGTGCAGTGTGTGGTCTAGCGTTATCATGAAGCACCAGTGGCCTAGAGCGATTAACCAGCCTCGGTTGTTTATCAGCTAGCTTTTCCATCATGGTTTGCAGTTGCTGACAATAGACATCTGCTGTAATCGTCTGGCCAGATTTAAGAAAGATGTAGTGAACGACACCAGCATTAGTCCACCAAACGCTCACAAGTAACTTTTTTGGAGTCAATTTTCGCTTGGGGCATGGTTTGGCTGGTTCGGCAGAGTTCAGCCATTGCGATGAGCGCTTCCGATTATCATGCAGGATCCACTTTTCATCACAGGTAATGATTCGATTCAAAATCCCTTCATTATTGTGCCGGTTGAGTAATGCAACGCAGCAGTCAACGCGCGTTTGTTGATTTGCTTCACTCAATTCGTGAGGTACCCACCTTTCAAGCTTTTTCACCTTCCCAATTTGCTTCAAGTGGATTAAAACAGTTTTATCACTAACACCGCAGCCTGCAGCTAACTCGGACGTGGTTTGCGATGGATCCGCTTCCACAATAGCCTTCAATTCTTCATTATTAACTTTGGTCTCCGGCCGTCCACGGGGCTTGTTCTGCAGGTCGAAATTTCCAGAACGAAAACGTTGGAACCAAAAACGCACTGTGTTTTCTTTTGCGGCACCGTCGCCATACACATCATTAATCCTTCGAGCCGTTTCTGCAGCACTGGTGCCACGGTGGAACTCGTACTCGTAAATAACGCGATATTTCAAGTTTTCCATTTTGTAAACTGAGTGACGCAAAGAAAAAAAACAATTGAGGAAAAAACAAATGAATTATAATTTTCGAAACACAAATACTTGAGTAAATAGCTGTATAAATTTGAATTTGGAATTCCTAACCAAAGAGAAGATATTTGAGATCAAAGTTGCCAGTACGGCAAAACGCCAATTTCATATGTAAGGACCTAATATATTAACGGAAAACATCACATCGGTACTTTTTTGGCAAAAGGTCCCAAATTCTTTTTCATGAATTTTATAGGAGAGCAAAAATAAGATTTTTACATTATTTGGATTATTTATATAAATTCTATTGTATAATTTTTTTTCAAATGTCAAATTACTAATCATAACGTTATCTACAAGATATCAATAATTACATCCTCTAAAAACATATTTATAAAAAAGGGGGTTGAATGCCATTGTGACTTTTTGCCAAAAACAGGAAATAAGTTTTAGTGGAGTTGTTACATTTTACATGTGAGAGGTTATCGAAGTAAATATATTATGATAGTGGAGTACTGTAATGATATGACAATAACAGTATTAGATATACAAACGTATGAAATTTTATTGAAATATTTGATTGACACATTTAGTAAATGTTAGTTTTTGATTCGTCCTTGCTGGACATTCACTAAAACATAAAAATTAAACCATAGGTACTGCCAAAAGCTATAATACGATAATAAATATGTAAGATTTATCAAGCAATGTTCAAGTACCTATTATAATTAGGTACCATCCATAACTAAAAACTCGGAAAAAGTCTTCAGTTTTTATTTCAAAAGCCTTCATTTCGGGAAATTTCTTACAAGGAACCGTTCTGATCTGCACAGTTATTAGAATATTATTTTTCTTCACACCTGTTAGGTAGTGTCATGATACGAGTAGGTATCTTTGTACAGGGTCGAGGCTATCCCTATCTGTGTCTGATTATCTGTGACCACCAACTTCTGACCAAACATTACAACCAGGTTCTTCGTTTCAAATAAAATTGTGATCTATTAGATTGATTGAGAGTTGTGTTTTGTAAAAGCCAACCCAGTTGAGAGAAGATGTTTTGGAAGGTATTTTTGCAAAATCGAACGCTTTAACAAATTCTGTTTATTGCTTTCACAATTCTTTATCTTGTCATAAGCCTTACTTTCTAAAGTTGAGGTATTTTATTTTTAGACTTTCTCTCAGCTTCAGGAACACCCACCACTTTTAATTAGAGTTTTATTTTATCACACATGGAGAGTGTCATTATAATATTGCATAAAAGAAAGCTGTTTCTCGTCAACCATTCCATTAAAAATGTTTTACCATTTTGGCTATAGGTATGCTATTGTTTTAACTTATTTTAATATGTTCATTAAACATTTCGCGGATCATTAATATGTCAGAAGATATTATAATATGTTTCTTGAAGAATGTTGTAAATCTCCCCATTCATATTTGAATTTTAATGAAACATATGTTTTCTAGTAGATTTATTTTATTTTATTGAATGTGTCTTTTCTTAAACATAAAAAAAACTTAGTAAGGCGAAACATGTCGTTCTCATAAAATTTCTAAAAAAACATACTTTTACATGTCAGTTTATTGTAACATCTGATGATGGCAACATCTATTGGCGAAACAGCTGTGACAATATCAGAGAATTTAAATAAATAATAATATAACAGTGTTCCAAATTACATAGTTAATTAATATGTCAATTAATGCTAGTACATATTTAACTTCACTTTTCTGCAGAAATATAAGGTAAAAAATAATAATGGTATGTCAACTTAGACTGAACTGTGTCATCTTGCTAGCATGAACGTGTGTGTTTTGTTATTTTAAATTTATTTATTATTCTACAGCGTCAAGATTTCGTTTTGTGCTGCTTATACATATAAAAGTTTTAAATTTGTAGCTTTAGATTTATTTATTTAATTTTTTATTAATATTTGCCTCAGAACAAAAAGTATGTCAACTTGAGTACAATTACCCTATATATACAATATTATATGTGTACCTATATGACAACATAAAGATTGAACCATACCGGAGTGGGAAGTGAAATATACTCGTAATACAACGAAGCTCAGCATTCGTGTAACTATCCGGCTGGCGTGTCATACCTAATAGGAGAAGTTGGCAAACAGGCAGCCACGCCACGGGGTGTACACTATTATAGCAATGGTAATGTGTGTCTGTTGCAGGCCGATCCTCACATCGGAGTCGCCATTGGAGAATTGATTTTGGATCTGAACGTTATTTCCCACCTCTTCACCAGCCCCCTGTTGGCACCCTCGCAACACGTCTTTAAGGTTTCTGGGCATTTCATCAACAATAGATAATCTTAAAACGTTATAAAAATTTCCGCAAACAAGATGTTAAAGGCCTGCAAGTGGAGAATAGCTAACATATTATAAGAAAGCTCGTTAGAATGGGCATGCCATTGCGGAGATATTGAGATACCTACCTACTATTCAACAGTAGTCATTTTATGACATATGTACCTATATATAATAGTTAAATGTGTTGTTCGTAATATTAGTGTCTGATTTAAGGAAAAGACGTTGAATTCGTTTATGGCCATGGGCAGGCCCTGCTGGCTGCAGGCTCGTCAGACCATCCAGAGTCTCCTGGACTCCGGCAACCACATCCTGCGGGATGATATTTCTCTGCGCGAGAAGTAAGAACCGTGCGGCCACCATAATTATACGAAAATGTCGCCTGATGTAAAATAACGGTTGCAATGTATTTTCTGAGGGCCTTCGTGCGGCAGGCGGAGGTGACGATGGTGCTGCCGGCGGCCATCGGGGACTACACGGACTTCTTCTCTTCGCGCCAGCATGCCACCAACACGGGCACCATGTTCCGGGGACCCCAGAACCCGCTGCTTCCCAACTGGTGACTTCCAGCGCGCACTGACCTCGCCTAATAGAACATTACTCTCTTTACTCGTACAAGTCAAGGAGCTTATTTATTCTTACATTTTAGGAAGCACATTCCCGTGGGGTATCACGGGCGAGCGAGCTCTGTGGTCATATCTAAAACCCCGATTCGCAGGCCATTCGGACAAACATTACCTGTTGAAGGTATTCTTTCATCGCTTTAGTAATTGTTCAAATAGTCTCTTCTTTTCCTAACATTGTAATATTAGGTACACAACTCATTATTGAACAAACCGAGAAATACGAGTACCTATCTAATATCTGTACAGCGGTACACGCATTCTGTTACTTGTAACGCGGTTTAATTTCATCGGATAGGTAAGTACGAGTACATACGAGTACTACATAGAAAACCAGTTGACATGAAATCATCTAACCTGACATTTAAACCCAACGAAGACGCTAACATAACTTCCATACTGTCTTATCGTTTTTAGGCGCAGATCCTGTGTTCGGACCTTCCCGTTTAATGGACTTTGAATTAGAAATGGCTTTCTTCGTCGGAGGTCCGCCAACAAGCGTGGGGGAGAGGATCGACGTGAAGAATGCCGACGACAACATTTTTGGATTGGTGCTCATGAATGACTGGAGTGGTATGAATATTTGCTATACGAGTATAATATAGGTACAATGGAGTGGAGTCTTTAGTGTTCAATGTGCTGATACGGGTGTATTGTAGCCCGCGACATACAGAAATGGGAATACCAACCTCTTGGACCGTTCACCTCCAAGAACTTCGGAACAACAATCTCGCCTTGGATAGTTACCATAGAGGCGCTCCGGCCTTTTGTGGTTCCAAACGTGAAGCAAGAGCCGGCCCCCTTCGCGTACCTCCAGCACGACGATGCCTTTAACTTCGACATCAACTTGGAAGTGGAACTGCGGCGTAAGTCAATCTCTGTCTAATATAAGTCTAATATAACAATATAAGATGACGGTCGATGTACTCGTAGAATAGCAGAGCTGATTGGGATTCTGTTTAGCGGAGAACGGTCCCGGCTCCGTCGTGTCGCGCGGCAACTACAGCCTACTGTACTGGACCCCCAAGCAACAGCTGGCGCACCACACCGTGACGGGCTGCAATATCAACCCGGGGGACCTCATGGCCTCGGGCACCATCAGCGGCGAGGTGAGTGCCCACGTCGCGCGTCGCGCCGCCTGCGCCTGCGCCTGTCTACCTACCGTGTGTGCGTATACTCAGGCTGTTCTTGTCGTTCCCCAGGCCTCCGACTCCTTCGGTTCCATGCTGGAGCTGAGCTGGCGGGGCACACGGCCGCTCGCACTGGCCGGGGGCTTCACCAGGAAGTTCCTGGAGGACGGGGACACGGTCATCTTCAAAGGTTTCTGCGAGAGGGAGGGGCGAGAGAGAATTGGTTTTGGATCGTGCGAAGGAAAACTACTTCCAGCTTTACAATTTATTTGAAATATATAATGTTTGTGTACACTTATTAAACAAAATAATTATTCGAAAGTAAGAGTACTCGTATATACAAATTTACATTAAACAAAATCCATACAAGATAGTGACAATTATTTTTAATATTGAGTTGATCCTCCTGGTATCTACCCAACGCCAACGGTCGACGATCCCATGTGGGAGTTTCGCCCATTCTTCAGATAAAAACTAATTAATATTATATATATATATTAGGGTGTCCCTTATATGGGCAAAAATTTTTTTTTTTGGATTATTGAAACGCATACCCCCTAATTATGTTTAATAGTCTACTAGTTACTGAAATACAGAATTTCAACTTCCTACGTTAATTCTAACCCGTGCCGACTTGCCCTCAAAGTTTAAGAAAATAGGTGATTTAAGTGTCTCTTAAATGTAGTTGTAGATGATCACATAAAACCACTATGTTAGATAAATATTGATGAAAACACATATTTATATAATGTTCTTCTTGTAATCATCAAAAAAGATCCAAATTTATATTTATTTACTTGGATATTTCCTCTTCAAAATCTTTTTTTTTTCAGTCTGGGTAAATTTTTCTATGTTCTTGCACACAACATAATATGTACTGCTTATGTTCTTCATCTGCGGTAGTCAAACCATGAAAGTCTGTCATAAGATTAACAGCTCTTTTAGCTGTGTCATTTACTGCTTTTAAGCTAGTAACCTTCTTTTTAACTTCCACAAACGCCGCGCTGTCTTTCTATGAAAATACAATTTCTTTAAGGAAATTACTATCATGTTTTAGTTGTGAAAATAAATCTTTTCTCTTTACAGAAACAAAATAACTCAAAGATTTCCATAAAACAAGAGTTTCGTAGTACCTATAAATAAAACAAATTAGTTCTAAATTAAATACCAGATTAAACACTACTTACGTACCATATAGAGAGCCAGACATCTGTTCCTTCGATGGAACATATCTCTTTCCCGGTTCACCAAAACTTTATTTTTGTAAGTTTTCTACAAGGTCTGCTCATCAACGTTGTCATCAAAAATTAAAAGGACGGCTATTTCCTCTTACAAGTACCACAAATGTTGACCTTACTTGTTTAAAGCCGCTTTGGAAATCGTCAACTTCTTCGTAATCTTTTAAGGTCTTTAAAAAACAAAAATCTTCATTTGGAGCTTTTATCGCCAAACTACATTCAAGCCAGGGCTTTACATAAACTGACACAATAAATAAACAAACATCTGGTAAAGCTTGTTTGTTCTTAGCGCACATTTTAAACTGGGACTGCAGCAAACGTATTTTTAAGGAGTAAATAGCTCTTGCCATCCATCATGCATCAAGCATTGGGCCAGCAGGTCTGTTTATTTTATTTACATTGCCTCCACTCAGAAAAACAAATGCATGCTCAATATGAGTTCCCTATAATCATCTCGTACAATCGATTTTGCGATTCAAACGCACTTTTGAGCAGCAGTTCTTATATATGATGGCGGCCAGCAAAGAATAACAAACCTCCTTCTAGTTTTTGCACACAAGCTCCGTTTTAAGTATCCTGTATATGATGCTGTCGTATCATAGCACATTCAAGAGCATCGGCGTGTGCGGTATCGAATAAATTATCTAATTCAAGTTGAAAGTTCTCTTCGCGGCGCCTATGTAAGCCCTGAATCTTCTTGCTATTTTTTGCAGTTCTCGTCAGACCTGATAAAGTTCCACTAACTTCTCAACATAATTACGAACAGCTCTGGTAGGTATTCTAGCCTTTTTTCAGAATATATTGGACTCCAGAATGACAAGATTTGCGCTTTCATTAACAGTCAAATTAACTTCACGTATTTTGAAAAATAGAACTGCGAGAACTTGAAGATTAGATAGTTGTTTGCACCTGTTATTTGATGATTTACTTCACCAACCAAGAAAATACTTTTTTAATTGTTTTTTAGTTCTACTGACATCTTCGAAATATAAAACAATCCATGGTTCCTACCCGACAAGCCGAAACTAAATGCTAAAAACAACGACAACGCGCCGCTCCTGTGACGCAATTTGTATGGGACATCTTTGCGCGCAAGTCGGCACGGGTTACACTGTTCCGAATAAGGAAAAAAATAGGTTTCGGATGTTTTAGGCCCAAATGAATAAAACAATAGCCTATGCATTGTAAAATTAAAACTTTGAAAAATAAGGGACACCCTAATATATATATATATATATATATATATATATATATATATATATATATATATATATATATATATATATATATATATATATATATATATATATATATATATATATATATATATATATATATATATATATATATATATATATATATATATGCTATATATATATATATATATATATATATATATATATATATATATATATATATATATATATATAAATATATATATATATATATATATATATATATATATATATATATATATATATATATATGCTATATATATATATATATATATATATATATATATATATATATATATATATATATATATATATATATATATATATATATATATATATATATATATATATATATATATATATATATATATATATATATATATATATATATATATATTGATACGTGCATGAATAGAGGCCGAAACACCGCCTCCCGATGACGGCCCGGAGCTCCGCACGTGCCGGGTGAAAAATTAGAATGAAAATACAGCCCCGAACTCGGCCGCTCCGAGTGAGCCGCAGCCGGCCGAAGCGACCAACCACAGAGCGCAGAGGCACCCCCACTACCGGCCTACAGGCGCCGACCAATGGCGCTACAGAATGGAACCCCCACCACCTCGTACACACGGACTCACTCGCCTATATAACGGCGGGTGCGATTGGCAGTCGGCTTGTGAGCTCGGCGAGTCAACACGAGAGGTCCTAACTGATCGAGCTTCATCCCTTCGGATCTGACTGTTGTCGGCACGCTGCCCGCCTCGCTGCCTGCTCCCCGACTACCTACAGTCCGCGCTACCGCCTGCCCCTTCACCCGAAGGAACTTCTGCCGGTACCTCGCCACCGGACAGGATCTACTTTACTCTAGTGTATTAATCGCTTGTACTAGATTCAATAAATTATATAGAAAGAACGTTATTTTCATTGGCCGCCCGGTTTGATCCCTATCAATTGGCGCCCAACGTTCTGAACCGAAATCATAACGACGTAAGTTCTACGGTGGAATATACGTATCCACCCCTCAAGGACAACCGGAATTACCAGTGAAAAATAGTGAACAAAGTGTACAAGAAAAAAAAAAAAAAACATTTCAGTGTTAATAGTTCTCCAGTAAACGCGATAAATTAAGTGAAATTGTTCTCCAATAAGTGTATTAAATTAAGTGAAATTGTTATCCGACAAACGTGTCCGACAGTGTTATAAACTCAGTAAAATTGTCATCCGACAAACGTGATAAAATTAGTGAAATTGTTCTCCGACAAGTGCAATCCATTAAGTGATAATGCACCTCGCTACTAGAAGCGCGACGGCCGCCGCGGAGGTCGGGGACACAAGGATCGAAGCCGCCCCGGCACCTACCGCCCCGACGTCTACCGAATCAAATTCTAATATACCTGTCGATACGCCGGTCGCCCCCGCCACCTTCACACCAATCGTGAACAACACAGGGAATCAACACATTCGATCGCTGTCCCCAGTATGGGTGTACCCATCCACATCGGTCCCCTTAAACGACGTGCAGGCCACGGTGGAGACCCAAGCCCGGATGGTCAAAGATTGCATGGACCCACTGACAGCAGATTTTATTCAACTGCGGGAACCGCCAGCTACGATTCCGCCGCTCCAAGTGAGATACACCGGGAATTTCGACGAATGCCCCATCGCATTCCTGACAACATGCAAACGGCACCTGTACCGGTACGCCGTCCCGCGTGCAAATTGGGTCGGCATCGTGGCGGCGCAACTCGATCTCAAAGCAAAAGATTGGTGGGAAGCTAAATGCCCGCGGAATGCAACACGTACCCCATCGTGGCATGAATTCGAGAGAGCAGTGCTGTTCCAGTTTAATAATCCGGCGGAGATACTTCGGTTAATCGGAATGTTTACGGCAGACACGCAGCGGACAAATGAGTCACCCCACGACTTCATTTGTAGGAAGATCGGATGGTTCCAGAGACTGTACGCGGGACGTTCCATCGCAGATATGAACGCGTACGTCCCCGGATTTAGGATGCAGTTCCTAAAATCGACCCCTAACCTAAATTCGTGTACAACGATGGAAGAATTATGGCAAGCCACAGCGGAGCTACAAACAAGATGGCCGATTGGAAGGAGCGGTGAGCTACGAGCCGAACTGAAGCCCGAGAGCCCGGAAGTTTATACACCCGCCGCTACAGTGCCGGTCCTATCGCAAGCTCCCGCCGCAATTCACAGCACGGTTACAGCCTCCGTAAATTCAGCTCCGGCACAGGTGTACCAAGCACCGCCGACGTTCTACCCGGCGCCAGTCGCACACCACCCGGTACAATATACAGCGCCATACCCGGCGCAGTTCCCGACGCAGTTCCCGGCGCAATACGCAACACCGTACCCTACGCCGTACCCGGCACAATATCCGGCACATTATTCTCCGCATTTCTACCCGCAGCCACCGCAGAGATATGACGGCGAGGAACACCGGCGAAAGGGAAGAGGAAGATACAGAGGAGGATACAAAAGAACGTTATTTTCATTGGCCGCCCGGTTTGATCCCTATAATATATATATATATATATATATATATATATATATATATATATATATATATATATATATATATATATATATATATATATATATATATATATATATATATATATATATATATATATATATATATATATATATATATATATATATATATATATATATATATATATATATATATATATATATATATATATATATATATATATATAATATATATATATATATATATATATATATATATATATATATATATATATATATATATATATATATATATATATATATATACTATATATATATATATATATATATATATATATAACTAACTAACTAACCATCACGCCGTCTCCCCGAAATGACTGCCACACCTTTCTTTCCTGACATATTTCTCTCGCTTCCTCAACATTCATACATCGTGTCATGCACGCGCGTCGATTTCTCTGACTCCTCACATGGCCGACATTCAATATTTGATTTATTTGATCGTGCCACGTTTTCCTCGGTCTTCCTCTATTTCTGGTTCCATTTACATCATTAACATATAATTTTTTTACCATTCTTTCTTCATTCATTCTTTCCATATGTCCAAACCATCTTAATGATCCTTTCATTATTTTGTTCATGACACCATCATTCGCACCGCATTCACTTCTTATATTTTCATTCGACACTCTATCATACACAGAATATCCACACATTCGTCTAAGAGATATCATTTCTACTGCATTTATTCTACTTTCATCCTTCTTTTGCCAGTTCCATGCTTCGCTTCCATACATAAGGGTCGGTAGAAGAACACCATTGTGCACTGCCATTCTAGCTTTTTTGGATAGGTTTTTGTTTGCGATGACAACTTTAAGTGCACCATTCACTTTGTTGCCTGCCCCAACCCTTCTTTCAATATCCCTCTCCACTCTCCCATCTCTTGTAAACAGTTCAGACACTCCGCTCATTTTGGCACCTACATCCAATCCTTTCAGCTCTCTCATACAATTGTCCATATACAGATTAAATAACCACGGGGACATTACGCAACCTTGTTTGACACCTTTATTGATATCAAACCAGGCTGTAAGATCTCCATTTACTCTGACACTAGCAGTGCTTTCCGTGTATAGTGACTTAATGGCCGTGATCAGTTTTGTATTTATTCCATATTCAGACAATATTTTCCACAACTTTTCTCTATTAACGTAATCATATGCTTTTTGTAAGTCGACAAATGCACAGAAAAGTTTGCGATTTTTGGCCAGAAACTTCTCTGTCAATGTACGAAGTCCAAAAATTTGATCCATACATCCTCTGCCATTCATAAAGGCACCTTGCACATCCCAAACTTTGTCACTCGTCAATTTTCTTACTCTTTCTATTAAAATTCTGCCATAGACTTTACCAACGACACTCAAAAGACTAATAGCTCTGTGGTTTCCACATTCCATACGCGATCCTTTTCCTTTGTACAGGGGCATAATTACTGCTCTCCTCCAGTCTAGCGGCGTATATCCCTCCTCCAAGCACTGGTTAAATAACTTACATAACCATGTAGAAACCACTTCGCCACCGCTTTTAATAAAGTCTATGGCAATACAATCAAACCCAACAGCTTTTTCACTTTTCATTGCACTCACGGATCTTTTCATCTCATTCGTACTTATTTTTTCAATATTATCATTCATAGGTCCCGCACTCGCACTAGCTGTCATATTTTCGATCACGCTTGTATCACCACCATACATCTCCTTAAAATATTCCATCCATCTTTCTTGTATGATCTTACTCTCCGTTAACATTCTTCCCTCGTTGTCTAAAATTGCTTTCACACATCCACTATCAGGAGGATTTCGGGCTTTTTTAACTTCTTTCCAAAACATTTTTAAATTTGCTTGGAAGTTGTTTGTCATTTTGAGCCCTTCTTCCTCCTTCAGCTTTTCTTTCCGCGCTTTCACTACCGACTTCACTCTCTTCTTGCATACCTTATACAAATCTTTTGCTCTTTCATACTTAACTCTGTCATTCTTATTTATCGACAACATATTCAACCAAGCATCTTTCTTCTCTTTAACGGCAATCTTTACGTCATCATTCCACCATGCATCCCCTTTCCTTCTTCCTTGTACACACACACCACACGATTCTTTCGCTGATTCACACAAACTCTCCTTCAAGTATTTCCAGGTCTCGTCAATACTCAACTCACTTACATCCCGCTCACTCAATCTATCTTTCACTTTTCTTACGAAATTATTTCTTACGTCATTGTTTTGCAGTTTTTCAACTTTGACTCTAGTCGGTGCGGCTACTGTTTTGCTTCTTCTGGTTCGCCATCCCCGGAATAAGATCACTTTTGCCACTACTAAAAAATGATCCGTTTCCAGTTCGGCTCCCCTGAAGACCCTTGAATCAACAGTATCCGCCCGTAATCTAGAGTCTACAATGACGTAATCTATAATGGACCTTTCAAATCCTCTTTCCCAAGTATAGAGATGGATTCTCTTATGATCGAAGATGGTATTTGATACAAAGAGACCCCATTCTATACACAATTCAAGCAGTCTCCTTCCATTATCATTTATTCTTCTATCACCAAACGTACCCAGACATTCCTCGTACCCACTCCTACGGATTCCCACCCAACCGTTCATATCACCTGCTATTATCAATCTTTCGTTTTCACTCTTACACACCAATGTCTCTCTCACTTTGTCCCAAAACTCATCTTTACTCGCCTCATTTTCGTTGTTACCAGGGGCGTATCCAATTAAAAGGAAAACTCTTGTTAACCCGATCTTGAAGCGAATCCACATGAGTCTTGGGCTAACACATTTATAACCTTTCATACATTCTACCATCCTTGGAGCTAGCACCGCCGCCACGCCTTGGCATGCTCTGTGGTCATTCGGCACACCCGACCACAGAACAAGCTTATCCGCATGCTCCAAGGAACCACACTCTTTCATCATACATTCAGTCACACATAAAACATCTAAACACTTATTATCCATTTCTGCACACATCTCATTCAATTTTCCTTCCATACCTCCCCTTATATTCCATGTACCGATGCGGCACTCCACCCTTCTCTGTTCGCCCCTGCGGGAGATGCGGTGTGATGGGTTGCGGACCTCATCGCCACCAGTAGGCATCACCCGTACACACTTAAATGCTAAATCATTTACAAACTATATCTAAAATAAAATTCAATTATATAAAATAAATAAATAAAATAAAATAAAAATAACAAAATATAACACATAAAAAAAAGTTATAACACATAAGCTGTTTTCTAAGATAATATCCTTTCATTAAAAGTTTGTTTCTCCCGTTACCACCGTTATATTAATAAAATTTTAGTTAGTTAGGCACTATTTATATATTAGGTCCTTACATATGAAATTGGCGTTTTGTATGGGAGGAACATAAAGTAGATTTTTTTAAAATATAATATATTTATTTAATCAAATTATGTACCATTGCTATCTATGCACTTTTGCCATCTCATAGGTAGTTCATCGATCCCTTTACTAAAAAAACCATTCGGACGGGAATCAATAAAATCTTTGAAGTCGGTTTGGACTGCCCCATCGGAGTTGAATTTTTTCCTTGCAAGAAGTTATCCAAATTTCGAAAAAAATAGTAATCTGTTGGGGCAAGGTCCGGAGAGTACGGTGAATGTCTTAGACATTCCAATTGAAGCTCTTCTAATTTGGTAGCCGTCTGTTGTGCAGTGTGTGGTCTAGCGTTATCATGAAGCAGCAGTGGCCTAGAGCGATTAACCAGCTTCGGTTGTTTATCAGCTAGCTTTTCCATCATGGTTTGCAGTTGCTGACAATAGACATCTGCCGTAATCGTCTGGCCAGATTTAAGAAAACTGTAGTGAACAACACCAGCACTAGTCCACCAAACGCTCACAAGTAACTTTTTTGGAGTCAATTTTCGCTTGGGGCATGGTTTGGCTGGTTCGGCAGGGTTCAGCCATTGCGATGAGCGCTTCCGATTATCATACAGGGTCCACTTTTCATCACAGGTAATGATTCGATTCAAAATCCCTTCATTATTGTGCCGGTTGAGTAATGCAACGCAGCGGTCAACGCGCGTTTGTTGATTTGCTTCACTCAATTCGTGAGGTACCCACCTTCAAGCTTTTTCACCTTCCCAATTTGCTTCAAGTGGATTAAAACAGTTTTATCACTAACACCGCAGCCTGCAGCTAACTCGGACGTGGTTTGCGATGGATCCGCTTCCACAATAGCCTTCAATTCTTCATTATCAACTTTGGTCTCCGGCCGTCCACGGGGCTTGTTCTGCAGGTCGAAATTTCCAGAACGAAAACGTTGGAACCAAAAACGCACTGTGTTTTCTTTTGCGGCACCGTCGCCATACACATCATTAATCCTTCGAGCCGTTTCTGCAGCACTGGTGCCACGGTGGAACTCGTATTCGCAAATAACGCGATATTTCAAGTTTTCCATTTTGTAAACTGAGTGACGCAAAGAAAAAAACAATTGAGGAAAAAACAAATGAATTTTAATTTTCGAAACACAAATACTTGAGTAAATAGCTGCATAAATTTGAATTTGGAATTCCTAACCAAAGAGAAGATATTTGAGATCAAAGTTGCTAGTACGGCAAAACGCCAATTTTAAATGTAAGGACCTAATATATATATACTAGCTGACCCGGCAACGCTTCGCTATTGCTAAATTCGAGTACATAAATAAACCCAATATATATTAAACAAATACAATTAAAGTTCAATAACAATTCGTTTATTTATTGGATTAAATGCCATGTGTATGGATGCAAAAATGTGTGTCTATATCTTTAAAACAAAGTTTCAATCCAAGCAAACTCGCTGTGAATTATAAACTTGAATACATATTACTAATGTAATTGAAAAACTATTTTTTGAATATTTTATATGAAATTTAATAATCAAATAAACAATATTATATCACATTTGCAGAAAACATTCATTATATTAAAGAAACAAAACTCTTGATTTTGTTGTCCATGAAATTCACATCAGAGCCAATAAAGTAAGTTTCTACGATCGTGATTTCGGCACTGCGAGTCCGCTGGCGTGGAATAGTAATATAGATGATAATACTACAAAAGCCTCCCTTCCCGACTTCCACAACTGTATCCCTCGCCGCTCTGCGCCATTGACCTCCTGCCACTCGTTTAATGTCATCAGACCATCTTGCTTGTGATCTGCCAGAATTTGTGTAGCTGTTTCTCTTTCGCCACTCCAGGCCAGAAAGTCTTATCACCCGTTGTCCTTGCTTTATGACCGATCCCATTCCATTTAAACATTAGTTATTTTACACGCTGCATCGGCAACTTTGGTCCGATCCTTGATTCATCAATTTTGGGCCCTAGAATTAAAAAAAAATATATTTGAATTGCCATAAGGCGGACACCGAAGAGGCGCATAAGGCAAAATTTTAATTTCCATACAATGAATGAATCACAACTGTTTTTCACTTGTTTGCTGAAGGTATTCTTCATATAAAAGGCAGTTCATGCTATATGCATAATAATAATAATAATAATTAGGCTAATTTGTCAAATTAACTAACTAACTAACTAACCATCACGCCGTCTCCCCGAAAGTGTAAGCAGAGAGAATGGACTGTCACACTTTTACTGATGCGGCACTCCATCCTTCTCTTTTCGCCCCGCGGGAGGCGCGGTGTGATGGGTTGCGAACCTCATCGCCACCAATAGGCATCTCCCGCGCACACTTCGATCGTCCAACACCCACAAAATAAATCTAAAACAAATAATATAAAATACAATGATATAAAATAAAATAACAAAATAAAAATAATTTTACACAAAATGTTCTTTTTAGACGGTGCACATATTGTCTATTTAATTTATAATATGTTCCACGTATCCACTGTTTTTTAATTTAGCACATAATGTAATAACACATAATGTTTTTTTCGATGTTGCACATGTTGACTTGGACGATCCGGACTTTTGTGTTTATTTAATTTATGTTACACGTATCCACCATTTTTTAAATTATCTGTAATAAGGCACTTAACCAGCAAGAACTTAAAAATAATATTGAAGAAATTATTCAAATTGTTATTGGAACAAATGAAAAATTTATTTCTACACCTGTCAAAATTCTTTACAAAAACGATAAAACTAATAAAACCTTTTAATCTGATTAATTTGATTAATTTGTCAAATTAATTAAACTAATCAGATTTTAAAGGTTGGTCATGTTAGAAGTCGGAGGAATCGACATGCGTGTATGACTCGTTGTATGAATGTGGAGGAAGCTAGAGAGGTTTGCCAGGATAGAGTAGTGTTATGGTCCATTCTCTCTGCCTACCCCTGTGGCGAAACGGCGTGATGGTTTGTTTGTTTGTTTAATTTGTAGAATCGCCGTTTTCGTGAATAGGTCACCTCAAGGGCGCTTTGACATTGTTTTTAGTCATGAAAGGTGAATGTGACAACAGCGAAATCACGATCGTAGAAACTTACTTTATTGGCTCTGATGTGAATTTCATGGACAATTAAATCAAGAATTTTGTTTCTCTAAACATATGAATGTTTTGTGCAAATGTGATATAATATTGTTTATTGATATACAGACAACCGTTGTTAACATTTTATGCGATAATTTGAAAAGGTGGGTTTTTAGGTGAGATTTAAAGTCTGTCGGATTGTCAATGCATCTGAGGCGTGCAGGAAGCATATTTCAGGCGGACGAACCTGCTACTGTGAAAGCCCGAGCAACATAAAATTCAGATATACTCGTATAGGTGGCACGTTTGGGAATGTGCTTAATTATTGTCTATAAACTGTAAATTTAAAAACCTTACCTGAAATTAATAATGGAATTTTCATATATGAATGAAAACTACTAAAAGTAGCTTATGTGTAATGTAAAAATGTAAAAATGTAATGTAAAAATTACTTTTAAGTTGATCAGATTGAAGTTTTTGGTTCGACATCATTATTAAATCATTAGGGAGTTTATTAAATTCTGTAGAGGCTATAAATTGTAAGGATTTTACACCGAATCTAGTTGAACGCAATGCTTCTTATTCTGTGAGCGCGTATCATGTTGGTGTACGTCCGTATTGAATATTGGTCGAGTATTAGAGTGCGTTGATGACTTTATTATTTGTAGTATAGTTTTAGTGATCTCTAATTTTCGATGTTAAGCATCAGGCATGCGATAGAGTCGGGTGGAGAAGATTCCTTGAGGCCCTATGCACCACGGAGGTGTGACAAGACAAAAAGAAAAAAAGAATTTTGGATGGATTTGAAATGGAATTATTTTCGTCTGAGAATATAGGGCCCTTACATGAGTGTACCACGGTAGACGGAAAATATTTCTAACAGCTCGATTTTGGATCACCTGAATGGACATGCGAATTCCAGTATCTTCTGCGTTGTTTTCCCCATCCTCTGCACATGCGCAATCCATTATCTTCTGCGTTGTCTTCCCCATCCTCAAGCAAATGAAATAACCTGAAAGCAATTTAATTATCTTTGAATATTTTAAATCTCAGCATAATGTAGAATTTAATGGTCAAAAATGGTTAATATTACTGGAATCTTCCAACTGAGGCAGCTAATGCTGCATATAAGGATATGTTTACCTATCACAGCATTTGTTGTCAGAGAAAAACTAAAACAGCTGAAGTAACTTATAATGTATTTGGGTATGTGTGCTGCTGGAATTACTCAGTGGAATGGAAAATAAAGAAGAATTGCAACATGCAGATGCACCAATATGGCTCATTAACAAAATAATTTCAATCCCAATACAAAAATATCCCCATTAGACCAGTGGTCTCTCACAACCAGGCAATTATTTTATCAAAACTTAATATCTACTCCCAAAGATATAGATTTTCGCCCTGCCAGAACAATTTTACATTAAAATAACATTATGAAAATAGATTATACCAATTAACTAATTATTACACAACGAAACGTCATAACCTAAAATGACACGTAAGTAAAACGAATAAATAGATATTGTATATCATTAGAACTTTCTTATCGTTGCTGTGGTAATTTTAATATTTCCCTGACCAAAGTACGCGTATAAAGAACACCTTTATGTTTGAATTCATCAAATGTCATATTAATTGTATTTTAAATAACTAATTAAAATCATAATAATTAAATAACATTAATAAAATAGCGCAATACCATTCAAAATTCTGCCAGTTGTGTATCCGTTGCTCGCCCGCTACTCCAGGGTGCATGTTATCATCCGTTGTCCCTGCTATATGACCGATTCCATTCCGATCTCTGATTAATTAATATTGTTTCCTAGAAATAAAATAAAAAAATATTGGAATTGGCATAAGGCGGACATCGAAGAGGCGCATATGGCAAATTTTCAATTTCCATACAATTAATGAATTCCAAGTGTTCACTAAGCAGTATATTTAAAAAAAAATACTCGAGGCTCTTGATCAAGCATTGCAAGAGTTGCGTGGAAACATCAGACCATTTGGAAATGTGTTAATATTATATGCAGGAGATTTTAGAAACTTTACCTGAACGGCAAAAATAACTACCAAAAACTATGCTAATCAATGCAGTTATGATTGTGCTAAAGAAATAACAAAATTTTTACAAAAGCATTCATTACAACCAGACTCCTTCATATAAATTGTCTATATTCTTATGTAACAAATTAAACCAATTAATTCAAAATTTAAACCTGTACATACCAAAATATAAACATTGAACTTACGGAACTGATAATCGCCGTTTTCGTGAATAGCTCACCTCAAGGGCGCTTTGACAATGTTTTTAGTCATGAAAGGTGCATGTGACAACAGCGAAATCACGATCGTAGAAACTTACTTTATTGGCTCTGATGTGAATTTCATGGACAACAAAATCAAGAGTTTTGTTTCTCTAAACATATGAATGTTTTGTGCAAATGTGATATAATATTGTTTATTGATATACAGACAACCGTTGTTAACATTTTATGCGATATTTTGAAAAGGTGGGTTTTTAGGTGAGATTTAAAGTCTGTCGGATTGTCAATGCATCTGAGGCGTGCAGGAAGCATATTTCAGGCGGACGACCTGCTACTGTGAAAGCCCGAGCAACACAAATTTCAGATATATTGGTGGCACGTTTGGGAGTGTGCTTAATTATTGTCTATAAACTGTAAATTTAAAAACCTTACCTGAAATTAATAATGTAATTTTCATATATGAATGAAAACTACTAAATAGCTTATGTGTAATGTGAAAATGAGCCGGTTCTCATTCGCCACTCCAGGATACATCTAATTCACTGATCATCCGTTGTTTGACTGATCTAATTCCATTTTAACGAAGTTATTTTGCACGCTGCATTGGTAATGTTCGTCCCATCTCTGATCTGTTACTTTATTTTCCTAGAAATAAACGGAAAAAGTCATAAGAATTGTGTCATTCATTCATATTGTATATCATTAGATCTTTCTTACCGTTGCTGTGGTAATGTAACAATTTCCCTGACGAAAGTATGCGTATAAAGAAAACGGCAAAATAGAATAAACTGAAAATATATTTATGAATTAGAAATATAAATATTATATTGATAGGGATCAAACCGGGCGGCCAATGAAAATAACGTTCTCTCTATATAATTTATTGAATCTAGTACAAACGATTAATACAATAGAGTAAAGTAGATCCTGTCCGGTGGCGAGGTACCGGCAGAAGTTCCTCCGGATGAAGGAGCAGGCGGTAGCGCGGACTGTAGGTAGTCGGGGAGCAGGCAGCGAGGCGGGCAGCGTGCCGACAGCAGTCAGATCCGAAGGGATGAAGCTCGATCAGTTAGGACCTCTCGTGTTGACTCGCCGAGCTCACATGCCGACTGCCAATCGCACCCGCCGTTATATAGGCGAGTGAGTCCGTGTGTACGAGGTGGTGGGGGTTCCATTCTGTAGCGCCATTGGTCGGCGCCGGTAGGCCGGTAGTGGGGGTGCCTCTGCGCTCTGTGGTTGGTCGCTTCGGCCGGCTGCGGCTCACTCGGAGCGGCCGAGTTCGGGGCTGTATTTTCATTCCAAATTTTCACCCGGCACGTGCGGAGCTCCGGGCCGTCATCGGGAGGCGGTGTTTCGGCCTCTATTCATGCACGTATCAATATTATACTTACGGAAGCAAGTTTCTTCACATTCTTTTAGAGAGCCTCGACGTCCAATATTTTATATTTTCGATATCATCCTTTGAAATAACCTGAAAGCAATTTAATTATCATTGAATATTTTCAATCCCAGAAACTTCATAACCTAAAATTACATAGATATGATACGTAAGTAAAACGATATTTAATTTCTTCTCTATTCGATATTATTTAGAAATATAACTTTGAAATATGTAATGCGGAAATATAATATGTATTCATTTCAACGGCAAAATAGAATAACTTGAAGATATATATGAATTAGAAATATAAATATACCTACAAAATATTACGACGTAAATTACGTTTTGACAGTTCAGAGACCACGTGACCAATCGAACGGCTAGAATTCTAGAAAACAAATTAAAATATGTTCACAAACGTTCAAGCGAGTAATATTTAATATCATGTGAAAATGGAAATTATAATAATATATAACTCACAGCTCAATTGATTTATCATATTAATATTGGAAGATTATCATTAAGTAATCACCGTCGAACGTAAGAGAAACGAATAAGTTTCAGCCACACGAAAAAATAAAATTTCGTTCATAACCTCAAAATGACGCGTAAAAATTATACTCGCCAAAATTAAGAAGCATAATTACCTGTCTGCATTAATGTACATTAAAATAACACCAATAAAATTGTACCAATTAAACAACCAATTATTTTAGTACGTAATAAGTAAAACGCATTAAGTATTATACATCCCAAAGTAAAACGCAATATATTGGACTGTCAGAAAGAAAAACACATTGTTGCCACTACACAAAATTGCATGGAGACTGAATTCTCTCCAGACCATGTCAAACGAATATAGACTCTAAAGATTGATACTCAGGTGATACGAACATGAAGGTCTATATTCGCTTGCACTACCAAAATTTTCAATTAATTTATTAATTTATAAAGTTAATTAGAGCTCGATTAATAACAAAAATATGCCTATGACCACCGGGGTATTCCACTTAATCCATTCTCCAAGTTTCAGAAGGATCTGCTCAGGAATAACCGCGGAAATAGTCCACACACCCATCCAAAATTGCCTTTTATTTAGATAGATAGATAGATAGATAGATAGATAGAAGATAGATAGATAGATAGACAGATATATAGATTATTTAGATAGATAGATAGATAGATAGATAGATAGATAGATAGATTTGGCAGAAGACACTGATGAAGAAGACTCCGATGAGGATTGATACATTTTTTTGGAATATAAACGGCTCTTTTAAGGGCCACAATATGATCTACTTTGTTTTTTATACTTAACTTTCTTTCTGGGTTTATAGACATACGGTATACAAATTTTAAAATTAAACAATTTTTCTGTTTTTACTGGTATTTAATTTAGTATCTGGTAGTCACTAATTTCATACTAATTTAAACGCACGTAAAACCCATAAATAAAGTTTAATATCAAAACTTTGTTAACTCGTTAAAGTTTATGAACAAGATACGATAATAAAAGTTACTTATCGATATTTTTATTTTATTGTTACGCCCAACCAGTGCCATCTTGACGTAATAACAAGCCGCAGGGTTCGATTCAATGTGGCCGACGGAGGAGGCCTTCGCCTCAGCTGTCACTTTAGCTGTCATTCGGTCGTACCTTTCATACAGATTTGTTTCGATGAATCGATTATTATTTATACTTTTAATATCCAACATCACTAACACAAATTAATAAAATATATAAATAATCTATATTGAAAGAACAACTGCAAACGGCAAACTTGAGGTTATTCAATTGAAATTGAAATATTTAGCATATTGCTTGAATTACATCTCAATACACAATATTTTGTTTTTGATAACACACATTGATTTAACTTATTAAACGCTAAGGCATTAACACTGTGGAATTCCATAGTTATATACTTAGGAAATTGAAAATAACTTTGTTTAATCCACTAAGTACACGTTGATTTAATTAAATAATGGTTTTATCACAGAAACATATCTGTTTAAATTTAATAACACAAAAAGCACCCACTTCTAAACGTCAAATCACACGCGATACTGAAAACAGGAAATATATCAACTGAAACTTAAATTTATAACACAGACATGTCAAATACATATATATTCACACCTTTTATGAATTCTCATAAAGATTTTACCAGAAATAATGTAAGAAAACTCAAAAATTTATCGAAATACACTTGATAAACGAGAGCGACCGGTACGAATCCCTAGGAGACTCAAATGAGTGCAAGGCCTCCTCCCAAGTCAAACCATAAACAATATCAAGGAACATTGCGGCTTGATATAATGTCAAGATGGCACTGGCCCAACCCTAAACCGCTCCATAAGGCCCGTAAGTGCAAGCGAGATAGACATAGGGAAATGATTTATGGCCCCAAGACTCAGTTCATTCCGATTTTACTATAACACCGCAGCCTGCAGCTAAAAAAGAAAATAGACTTGTCTAAAAAATCCAATAGTTTCAGTCTTCCGTTTATAAATCTGTCGCTCTACGCAGTTAGTACTATTAACTATTAATATTCATAGCTACCTACCTACAGAACAATCGACATTATTTTTACAGTATTTGGCAATACCTATGTTGAAACCCCCAACACTTATAGCATCTGTTAGGTTTTGTAAATAACCATAAACTTTATATGAGCTGCTTTAATCTTGTCATCATCCATAATAAAGTCATTTTGAAGTCTTATATTTTGTACTTACCTACATTTCTTCTTGTGTTATTTTCTCCAGAATTCCAATAATTTCAACTGTTGGCTTTTTCGATCTTGGTACAGAAATTTCGTAGTTATCTCAGCATTAGTTTTTTCTTTATTTTTTGGTTTAATTATAATTATTGGTTCAAGTTTCATCTAGCTTATGTCTTCCCGCTCTCCGTTATTAGTGTCCACTTTGAGATATTTGCAGCCACTATCATTATGCTTAAGGAGAGTTTTTATAAATCTGTATTCTCATCATTCGACCTTTCTATTTCAGTGATTTTACCGTTTAATGTATCAACTATTGGACGTAGCGCCTTAAGTTCTCCATACATCTCCGCATTTTTGGACATCGCAATGGATACAATTTCGTAGACATTATTTAATTCACTTTGAAATAGCCATGTTTCATGGCCATAATAGGTGAGATTGCACGAGACAAATTTTACATGGCCGAAAATCGTTTTCCAGAGAGAAAAATTAATAAAATCAATTAGAAAAAATACATTTTCAATAAGTAGGCTTTTCAAATTACGTACTTATTTATAATCATAATTTAATATTACATTCACTTATTAGCACGGAAACCTACGCGATTACTAGTTAAATTGATGTTATAGAAAATTTCGATATTTTGGAAAGAGATACCTACACGAAAATATGGACGAAACACGAATTTATTCTAAATTATTTAGTACTATTGACGCCGCGCTCATATTACTTAATAGTGGATGAGATCACCATCTATGGATAAATAGCGACAGTGTGAAAACGAAAAATTTCCCGCGTCACCTGTATACGCGTTTCAATACAAAAATAAAACGTGCTGAAAATGTGAGGGGAAAGTGAGAAATGTTCTCATATTTAACATGATAAGGCGAGAGACATTGCCACTTAGATCTAGTATTGTTTATCGTACTATCTCTACGAATTATTTGCTCATTGTAAAGACTGGCGGGAATGTCTCCGAGTGAACCAGTTGGTATTGTCTTCCCGGCCACGATATAGGCATGTATTATAGACATTATGATCCAAGTGGAGTGAGCAGGATCGTCCCAAGTTTTCGTGGAACCAGGCGGGCAGCGGCCTCGATGGTTGCTCTTGCGATGTTTTTTAGGCATTTGGTTAAATGATTCGGTAATTAGAGTATTTAAGTATTCAGATACGCTCACATTTTATCAGCTAGTTCAGAGTTAGTACTGTAAATACAAAAATATTCAGGTAACAAAGTAGGGCAGGGTAGTTTTACACTAGGCCTTGTTAGTAGAGAGGGAAATATTTATTAGAGTGACACTATTAAATAATATGTACAAACATTGTTGAAAAATATTAGATTTATTTTTTTAGTCAATTATAGCGCCATCTACATTTAAATAGAATAACTAACAATTGTCACAAATATTGTCAATTTGAAATAACGACAAAAATCTTTACAATATGTCATATTTAATTTTATACAATCTGTACTTTTACTATAGACCTTTTCTGTATGTCGCTGCTATCTTGTATCTATTAAAAAATATCTTAGACCAATAAATTTCAACTAACATTGGTGATTCGTTCAGGGAATTTACATATATACATAATCAAAAAAAGGTAAATAAATATAGGGTAACAAGGTAAATAATATAGCTTCATTTTATTAGAAAGGAAATTTGATCTGCTACTAAATCACATATTTAGAAATACTGATGCATGAAGGATGAAGGCGACACACCGTCTGATTATACAATGAAGGACTTAATAGCTATCGCATATGGTGGCTGAGAATTTTGTTTAATTAATGTACGAATGGCTGCAATCAATGAGCTCAATGGCATTGTATTTTTTTAACAAAATATGTGCAGCCTGTTAATGGGACGTAACACCATTTTCTTTAAATATTTTAGTAATTATTATGACGCCGCGCTCACATTTCCTAAAAATTGAAGAGAGCGCCATCTATGAACGAATAGCGATAGTGGGTTGACGAAAGTTTTCCCCGCCAATAGTGCGCGCGTTTGAATAGAAATATGAAACATGCAAGATGAAAGAAATGTTCTCATATTTAAATGATTATAGGGCGTAAGACATTGCCAGCTAGATCTTGTGTTATTTATCGTACTATACCTTTATTATCCGCCAATTGTAAAGACTGGCGGGAATGTCCTCGAGTGAACCAGTTGTTATTGTCCCGAGGGCTCTTCCCGCCACGATATAGGTATGTAGACATCATGATCCAAGTTTATTTTTAACACAACTGTAGCGCCTTCTACATTTGAATAAAATAACTCAAAATTGTCACAAAAACTAACGAACATAATTACACAATTTTTTTTTTTATTATTTATTTATTTTTGTTTCAAATTATTAAAAAAAAATTTTTTAATCACTTATTTATTTTTGTTTTGTTTCATATATTTTTTATTTATTTTTATTTATTTCATATTGTTAAAAAAAAAAAAAAAAAAAAAAAAAAAAAAAAAAAAAAAAAAAAAAAAAAGAGTCCGGGAGCATGCGCAATGCGCGCGCGACAAGCACCATCTGTTGATGAATAGAACAAATACTACTATATATAATACAATAAGATTTCAAATCAATTAGCCAATTAGCATAATCTATATCTGAGAAGAATAACTTAACATTAACTAAAAGCACGGAAAAATTGTGATCGGAGAATTAAGTACCATGAAAAGTTCTCGAGAGGGCGCTACTAATATTCCGATAATTTAATAAATCATCGCCACCAAAATAAAATTATTTCTTTCATTATTACAACTAATGATGATTTACGAATCACATTAGGATATACAAAACACTAAAGAATTTCATTAATTTTAGAGTTTCGCATTAAGAGAAATTCATTATTGCCATCGAAAAAAAAGTTAAAAAGATTTTCGTAAATTGACGAACATTATATAATAACAAATACAACTGAAATTTGCATTATTTTAACTTGTCGAAGAGTATGTACAGAAATAAACGTCGACGTAAAATTTCCGTAGAGGAGTATGGACGTAAATGAACGTCGATGTAATTTTTTGGGGATATTGGCTCAAATATGCATTGTAACAACATATATGGTTATTTTTGTATTAAGATTTTTGACATATATAAAATATGATAAAACAGTTAGTGATTTTATCATCAACAGTATTTAACATTTTCGAAAGTCACGCGATATTGACAAGTTAACATATTGCAAACTGTGAATTTACGCGCGCTCGTAATATATTACTTTTTTCGCTGTTTTTAGTAGTTTTGCTGTGTTTTTATATGTTTATTATAAAGTAATTGTGATTAGAAGAATTAAATTGTGTTTTTTTGTTTGAATATTGTTTTTTTTCGTGTTTATAATTATGTACCTTGTGTTTTTCGTAAAAATAGATTTCCGAGACGATGAAATCGACTATATTTTGATAAACAGCGATAATGAAGAAGAAAACATAGAGAGTATTGATGACTTAGAAATGGTCGATGGTGAATTTTCTTCTTCCGATGACGATGAGGATCCAGTTCCGGTTCAACAGAGTGTTAGACGTGGGCGCGAACAAACAAGGACATGGAGTGATACACATTTCACTCCAACATTTCACGAATTTGACGATTTCCAATCCGGCATAAAAAGAACTACAAAATTAGATGCCGATTTTGTAGAGCTGCAATTTTTTGAGTTATTTTTTAACGAAGAGATTGTGGAGACAATTGTTTCGGAGACGAACATTTATGCGACGACTGTAGCCCATAATTCATCTGCAATGTCAAGAATGAAAAAATGGGTCGCTACTACGGCCAACGAAATACGTAGTTTTCTGGCTACCATTATGCTTATGAGCCTGGTTGGCAAAAAATGTATAAAAAAGTATTGGTCAAACAATCCATTAATTGAAACACCATTTTTTTAAGTTTTATTTTACTTATATTGAGAAATCTGCACTTTTCTAGTCATCCCAATGGCAATGACAGACTCTTCAAGATAAGGAAAGTTTTGGACCCCCTAAAAAAAATTATGAAAGAGGCATTTCATCCGTATCAAAATTTGTGCATCGACGAAAGCCTATTATTATGGAAAGGCAGATTTTCTTTTAAAATATATATTCCATCGAAACGGAGTAGATTCGGCATCAAAATATTTGTTTGTTGTGATGTGACAACGGGGTATGTTTTGGATTTGATCATTTATATTGGTTCCACAACAGATGTTGTAATAAATTCTAGTGTAGGGATATCGGGTTCTGTGGTGTTGGCTTTGTTGAAGGACTATCTTGGATACGGACATAGCTTATATGCTGATAATTGGTACACTTCACCTGCTTTGTTTGATTACCTTCACGAAAAGAAAAGAAATGCATGCGGAACGGTGAGAAAAAATCGAAAAGAAATGCCAAAATTCGACAAGTTAAAAAAAGGTGACGCAGTCGCCTTTAATTCTGAGTGCCACCCACAGAGTCCAAAGGAAGTAAAGCCCAACGACGCTGTTTTGTTTGCCAGCACACCTCAAAAAGACCACCACAAAGAAAAGAAACTCGGTTTATGTGTCGCGAGTGCGACGTTGCGTTGTGTGTTCACCCGTGTTTCTTGGATTACCACACGAAAAAACATTATTAATTTTATGACATTTGCATTAGTTTTAATTTATAAAATAGTGATGAAAACAATAGTGCTACGTAATTTTTAAATAAATATTTTGAGTGTTTTTTTTGACCCCTGGAATACACAATCGGTTTTTTTTACAATAAAACCTAAAGTTGGTGAGTTTTATTTTATTTTTTTATTTTTACCTAATTTCTATTTTTATAATACATTGAATTCGCAAAAAAAACTATATAATTTTCATGTAAAAAGAACTCACTCCCCATAGAAAGTCGGACATCAATTTTTGGACTCCCGGAAAGGTTAAATCTTAAATGTATTATCTTAAATCAAATGGTTTTTCTAAAATTCTTTGTTGGAAGTTTTTTTTAAAGATTAAATAAATAAAAAACTTACTTCCACTTTATTTATTTATTTCGAAAGCTACTATTTTCGAAATTGTGATTATAACTTGTTATTACAGTAGCGAGCACAGAAATCTTTCCACAATGAAAATATCAGTTTTTTGTAATTATATAAATATTTTTGTGATTCCTTGATTCCGTCCAACGTCCAATTAAGCAACGCTGTTTAAAGATGATCTGCAAGAAAAGTGCCTTTTTAGGGGTCAAATATATTAATTTTTTCTTAATCATTTGTTCATTGGTAGATTTTCGATTTTTTGCCACAAAAATTAAAAATGCTTACGTAATTTAAAAAAATCACATATTTATTTCAAATAAAATTGCATAGGTATATAACACTAACAATTATAAAAAAACAACATAATCAGTACTTTGTTGTTCCTCCTTTTTTTTTATATATCTGCTTCAATACGTTTAGGCATGGATTTCATCAAATTATGTATGTTGTCTTGGGAAAAATTTTCAACTCACTTTTTCGTTGATGTTTTTAAAGTTTTCCTTTGACGGAGGCTTCAGTTTATTTATTTCAATTGCCATTTTATGCACAAGTTATCGATAGGGTTTAAGTTAGGGCTATTTCCGGGCGAATCCAGTGATGGAATCCTATGAATTTTCAAATATGCTTTGATCTAAAAAATATTTTACCAGTGCTATATTTAAAATTTTTTTTCAGGTGAACATTATAAATCAGTGTTAAAAAAAAAATAATACTTAAAGTTTTTGCTCGGTGGGACCATGCAGAGTCATCTTGCGTGGAAAGATTTCTGTGGTCGCTACTGTATTTAGAAATAAAGGATATTTGTTTTGCTTTTAGGTTAGGTTTCGGTTAGGTTTCGGTTAGGTTAGGTTTCGGTCAGGTTAGGTTTCGGTCAGGTTAGGTTTCGGTCAGGTTAGGTTTCGGTCAGGTTAGGTCGGTCAGGGTTTCGGTCAGGTTAGGGTCTTAGGTTAGGTTTTTAGGTTTCGGTCAGGTTAGGTTTCTGGTCAGGTTAGGTTTCGGTCAGGTTAGGTTTCGGTCAGGTTAGGTTTCGGTCAGGTTAGGTTTCGGTCAGGTTAGGTTTCGGTCAGGTTAGGTTTCGGTCAGGTTAGGTTTCGGTCAGGTTAGGTTTCGGTCAGGTTAGGTTTCGGTCAGGTTAGGTTTCGGTCAGGTTAGGTTAGGTTAGGTTAGGTTAGGTTAGGTTAGGTTAGGTTCGTTAACCTTCGTGGGCGAGTCGCTGCTCGGGAGGGCGAAGAGATGGCAAGTCATCGAGGCGTACTCCCACAGCGACCACCTATACATCGAATTTTCTGTCCAGCCGCGCTCTGAACCCGGAAACCGGCACGCCATCTCTCGGGGATGGGCTGTGCGGAAAGTGGATGCACCAGCGCTCTTGGAGGCTGCTGCAATGAAACGAGACGAGGTGTTGAGTGCTGTCAGCGACGCCGGGCGGGGAGTCGAGGAGGTGGCGGAGGCCCTGAACGATCTCCTACGGTTTGCGTGCGATGCCTCAATGCCTCGGAGAAGAGGACCCTCAGCTCGCCGCCAGGTGTACTGGTGGAGCGAGGAGATCGAGGCCCTAAGGAGGGCCAGCGTGGCTGCCTATAGGAGGACACAGAGACGCCCCCAGTGTCCTGAGCGCCGCGGCGCATATCAAGAGGCAAGAAACGCGCTCAGCAGAGCCATAAAGAAGAGCAAAGCCAGGTGCTGGGAGGAACTGTGTTCGACTATAGGAGCGGACCCATGGGGAATGCCCTACCGAGCGGTCCGCAAGAAGCTGAGGTCGGTAGAGGAGGACATTTTCCTCAATAACCCGGCCAACGTGGAACTGGTTGTCGCGGAGCTGTTTCCTCAGCAGCCACCGCGACTGCGGCCCTCGGTTGATCCACCAGAGACGGAAGCGGCGCCGGTCGTCGTGGAGCCGTTCACCGAGAGAGAGCTTGCGGCAGCAGTTGGGCGATTGAAGCCCGGCAAGGCGCCGGGACCGGACTGCATCCCCAACACGGTGATCAAGATGGTCGCCAGAGATGACCCGCAGCTCCTTCTCGCGGTCTTCAACAGGTGCCTTGAGGCTGGAACGTTTGCCGCTCCATGGAAGCGGCAGAGACTAGTCCTCATCCCCAAGGGCAAGAGGGGGCCACCTGGACCATCGTCGTACAGGCCGCTATGTATGCTCGATGGGATGGGAAAACTTCTGGAGACACTCATGCTCCAGAGACTCACCCCCCACCTCGAGAGCGGCATGTCACCACACCAGTACGGCTTTCGACCCGGGCGGTCGACGATACAAGCAACACAGAAAATTGTCGAAACAGTGCGAGAGGCGTGGCGAGGGAGCGTCAAGGCGAGCAGGCATGCCGTGCTTGTCGCTCTTGATATCAAAAACGCCTTCAACACGGCCAACTGGGGGCGAATCCTCGAGGCGCTGACAGGGATCGGGGCGCCGTCGTACATCAGCAGGCTGGTGGCGAGCTACTTAAGCGAGCGGGTGCTGATGTACACCGGAGATGGCGAGCCCCTCAGTAGATCTGTCACCGCGGGCGTCCCCCAGGGGTCGGTTCTCGGCCCCTCGCTCTGGAACGTCATGTACGACGGAGTGCTTCGTCTGAGGCTGCCGGAAGGGGCCACAACGGTGGCATTCGCCGACGACTTGGCACTGATTGTCGTCGCAAAGTCGTCGCAACTGCTGCGAATTAACTGCGAGGAGGCGCTGCGCCTGATCAACCGGTGGCTCGGCGAGGCTGGATTGGAGCTGGCAGCACAGAAGACGGAGGCCGTCTTCTTCACGAGGAGAAGAGGACTGCCTGCTCCCGTCATCAGCGTGGGGAATCACGTGGTACAGTTCTCCAGGTCGATCACATACCTCGGCATGGTGATCGACGACAAACTGCGATTCATGCAGCACACGGAGGCCGCGGCAGCCAAGGCGGCTCGCGTGGCGGAAGATCTCGCCAGGCTGATGCCGAATGTGGGAGGACCGAAAACCTCTCGCAGGAAGCTATACAACGAGGTGGTCCACTCCATTCTGCTCTACGGCGCGCCAGTGTGGGCGGAGGCCATGAGCATGGAGAAGGCCAGGCTCAACCTGGCGAGGGTGCAACGCAGAAGCGCGCTGCGCGTGGCTGCAGCCTACAGCACGGTCTCCGAGGATGCTGTCCTGGCAGTCTCCGCGATCCCACCGATTGACCTGCTGGCTCTGGAGAGAAGAGCTACTCACGGCGGCGTTGCCCCGGAACTGGCCAAGGAAGCCACTCTGGCTGCATGGCAGAGCAGGTGGGACGGCTCAGGGAAGGGCAGGTGGACACATCGGCTCATCAGAAACCTGAAACCGTGGGTGCAAAGGACCCACGGGGGGCTGAGTTTCCACCTGACGCAGTTGTTGACCGGGCATGGGTGCTTCGCGGCATACCTGAGGAGAATAGGAAGGGAGACATCTGCCGCGTGTCGTAGCTGCGGGGAGGGCGAGGATGATGCCGCCCACACAGCTTTCACTTGCAGGGCGTGGTCCGAAGAGAGGGACCGGCTGGTGCAGGTTCTCGGCGTGGCAGATGTCTGCCCCGAGAACATGCTCTCAACCATGCTCAGATCCAAGGAATGCTGGGCGGCGTGGTCGGAATTCGCCAGAGGCGTACTCTCCAAGAAGGAGGAGGAGGAGAGGATTCGGCAGAGAGCGGCAAATATCAACGCGGGATAAAACCTTAAAAAGAAGGTTACACAGGTCTGCCCCAATTGCTGAGCTACGTGCCTAACGGCCAACCCGGCGGGGCAGACCCTGAGGAGGGGTTTTAGTGGGTAAAAATCCCACACTACCACTGGAAAAGCAAACCAGTGGCTGTCTTTCTGAAGATTTCCCCTCCTCAACAAAAAAAAAAAAAAAAAAAAAAAAGGTTAGGTTAGGTTAGGTTAGGTTAGGTTAGGTTAGGTTAGGTTAGGTTAGGTTAGGTTAGGTTAGGTTAGGTTAGGTTTTTTTTTATTTTTTTTTTTTACTTGGGTTGTTTCTATTTTTGTTGCCCTGCATTTTATTTGTCAGGGCGGTGTGGACTTGTTTAACTGGCATTTTCAGCGAAGTAGTGTATCTTTGGGGTGGCAGAGATTTGCCGAGAAAAAGAAAGAGAAAAGAAAAGTTAAAGAAGAGGAGTTCCTATCTATGGGATTCCATGGACTAGCTAATAAGCATCCCGACATTTGCCTTACAACTGAGGGAACCATGGAAAACCTCAGTCGGGACGCGACGTACCTGTAAAAAAAATACAATTGTTATTTATTACTGACCCGCAACCGATCCACCACCGTGGTTGCGAAGTCCACGAAACTGCATAGTGTATCTTTGTTGCGGAGGATGGCCGGGAGATCTGTGATGTGGATGTCTCTTCTTTGACACTCCTTCTCCAGTTTCCATCTCTCTCGCGTGTAGATGGGGCAATGGATGATAACGTGTTCGATTGTTTGGTCTGTTTGTGAGTCACAGGGACAGTGAGGTGAATCTTTGATCTTGAATCTGTGTAGATACGAGAGTGTGGCACCATGCCCAGTGAGAATTTGCGAGAGCTGGAACGAAGGTGCTATTCTCTTCCTCAGCTCTTTCGCATCTCTTATGGAGGGGAGAAAATTCTTGGTCCCGCTTCCGGTGGCGCTGTTCTCGTATCTCTCTTCCCACAGCTGATTCGTGTGTTCTCTGATAGTGCGCTTTGCGTAGCTGAGAGGAAACTCAGAGTAGAGCTTGGCAGTTTTGACCCTAAGGGCGGCCGCTTTAGCCAGCTCATCTGCTCTTTCGTTCCCTTCCAGCCCGTTGTGACCTCTGATCCACAGGAAGCTGCACTCGGTACCTCGGTCTCTAAGGATTTTGGAAGACTTTTGAATCTGAAAGACCATCGGATTGGTGGGCGCGCCGTCGCTCAGAGCCTTCGTCGCGCTCATGCAGTCGGTCAACACGTTGACTTTCCTCCACGAGGTGTCGGCGACGACCCATCTCAGGGCCTCTGCGATGGCGAAGAGTTCGGCCTGGAATACCGTGCAGTAATCCGCCATGGGCAGCTTCCTACACTTTAACTCTCCGGCTGCGCCAAACACTGCGAACGCCGCGCCAACCTTTCCTTCGGTCTTGCTTCCATCTGTGTAAATATCAATTTCGTCAGAGGGGAATGCATCTCTTCTGTATGTCTCAGGGTGGGCCGTCAATTCCCCGGTCTGCTCGACAGGATGCGGCAGCTCCGTCCACTTGACGACACCCTGGTACCCGCGGTCCCCCGGTAAGAGTTCGATCGAGCCGGTTCGTTTGACATCACCTATCATTTTGAGCTCCTTGAGCCTCAGGTCCAGCGGCATCAGGTCTGCTATCGCTTGAACAGAGGTCAGAGAGACGGTCCTATAGGCCTTACAAATTCTAATGCCTATCGTTCTCTGCACCCTGTTCAGCTTCAGCTGGATGTTATTCCTGCATGCCGCTTCTGCCCAGACGCTCGCCGCATAGGTGATGGTCGGCTCCACCACGCCGATATAAAGGGCCCGCAGTACCTCCGGGCTGAGTCCCCATGTGGCCTTCGCCATGCACGTCAGCTTTTTGGTGTAATTGACGGCCTTTTTGCACGCCATGTCCACGTGTTTACTCCAGTTGAGAGTGTCGTCTAATACAATCCCCAGAACCTTGCAGTCCTTGGACAGCGGGAGAGGCTTCCCGTTCATCACGAGGTTAGGGGCTGACGCCTTTCTTCTCGTGATGAACAAAGCCTTAGTTTTCTCCTCTGAGAATTGCAATTTGACTCGATCCCCCCAGGAGGTGATCTGTTGGAGTGTTTCGTTGACTATCGCTTCCACGGCTCCGACGTCTCGGTGCCTCACGATCAGCAGCACGTCGTCGGCGAAAGCCTGGATGTGGACTTCCTCGCGATACGGCAGCTGCAGAAGCTCGTCCAGCGCTATGTTCCAGAGAACCGGTCCGCAGGCTGATCCCTGGATGCAGCCCTTGCTCGTCGACCTGCTCGAGTAGGCCCCTGCGTGTCGTATCTCCACAGTCCTGTCCGAGAGGTAGTCTTTGAAGACGCCGTAGACGTTTCTCGGACAGTCATGTCGGGCGAGCTGCGACAGCAGATGGGGCCACCAGGCGTTGTCGAACGCCCCTTTGATGTCTAGGGATATCACACAAGCGTGACACCCCTCGCTGTTTGCTTTCTTGATAAGGCCGACCGCAGATACCATCGCGTCCTCAGTGCCCATCTGCCGGGTGAATCCGTACTGGCGGACGCTGAGCGCTCCCCGTCCTCCGAATCTCCAGGAGATGCGGTTGATCAGGAGCTTTTCGAGCGTCTTTCCCAGCACAGGAAGCAGTCCCAGGGGTCTGTAGGAGGCGACTTCTCCGTAGTCGTCCTTATTGGGCTTCGGAATGACTTTGATTCTCGCTATTTTCCACAGAATTGGAAAGGTCCCCAAACGCAGACAGGCATTGAAGATGCCGGTCAGCACCTCGGGGGCGGTCGCGAAAGCTCTCGAGCAGATGTCCGAGGTGAGATGGTCTCGTCCCGGCGCTCTCGTCGGATCCATGTTATTCAGCACTCTAGAGATCTCCTCAGCCGCGAATGGGACGTCGTCCTCCGCGAGCAGTGACTCGTAGTCGTTTCGGCGAATGCAGAGCTGCTCGGGCGTTTCGCGTGAAGTTACGTCTGCGGGGAAAAAATGTTCCAGAAGTGCGGTCGCCGTCTCAAGCGCGGAGTCGGTGGTGTTATTCCCGAATTTGAGGGTGGCGGGAGGCGGACGCCGGGCGCTCTTCATGATCCTCTGTACAGACGACCAGACCGTCTCTTTATTTTGAATGCAGCAGAACTCTTTCCAGCTGTTAATCTTCGCGTGTCTGATCGCGTCTTTATATTTTTGCTTTATTTCCAGATAGGCGGGCAACGTCACGAGCTCCTTGCGGACTGGGCCGGAACTGGCGAGTTTCCTTCTGGCCCGGACGACCTCCCTCTTCATGTCGTCCAGGTCTGAGTTCCACCACGGGTTCCTCCGGCGCTCGGGAGGCTTGATGGTCGGTATTGACTCCCGACACGCGTCCGCGATTGCCTCGATGTAGTCCCCCACCTGCCTGTTGAGCGCGCTTTGTCGCGTGTTAGATTCGATGTTTTCGACTGTGAGCTGTTTGGATACGAGGTTAATTCGTAGCGACTTGTCAAATTTTTTCCAGTTCGCTCTGCTCGTCTTGTACAGGAATGTAGTTTCGCATCTCCCGGCGTCGGGACTCTTGCGCAGCGACACGGTAAAAGTGATGGCGTTGTGGTCGGACAAGGCGGCTATGTCTCTATCCACCCTCCAGTGCTCCACTTCCTTGATGAGGTTGGCGGAGCAGACGGTCACGTCGATGACGCTGCTGAGAAGAGCGCTCCCTCGCATCGTTTCGAAAGTCGGAACGGAGCCCTCGTTCAACACGTGTAGCTGGTTGTGGGAAATAAATTGATCGACCCTGTCTCCTCTCTTGTCGGTCCGTTTACTCCCCCACCAAATGCTCTTCGCGTTGACGTCGGCCCCGATCAGGATGCGGTGGTGCCTCTTCTTGTCTATCAGCTCACCGGCCTTGAGGAGTCCGGCGTCTATGTCATCGCCTGGAGGAAAGTAGAGAGAGCCCACCACCAAAGGAGGTCCTCCCACTTCTGCCTGTACAAATATGTTCGCGCGATCGCTGTGCTCGTCCAGAAGAATAGATCTCTCGGCCAGTTTCGGGTTCAAAATAATCACGGCCGCTTTAGCCGGCGAATCCGCACTGCCTTTTTGGTACACCGGACCGTCGTACGTTGACTTGTTAATTATTCCCGCGCGTCCGGTGTACGGCTCCTGAATGATCGCGACGTCATATTTTAGTGATGTGATGTTTCTAAGAAACGATAGGGTGGCTGTTTCGCACCGTTGAAGGTTCGCTTGAGCAACCCTGCATTCCCAATTCGTCAACGCTTCACTGGCCATAATCCACCCTGGCCCTGTAAGCGACGACGTGCCTCTGGTAGTGAGGACACTCCTCGGAGAACACTCGATGAGTGGTCGCGAGGCGAGTTTTGTCAGATCTGTTGGAGCGCTCGCAGCTGATACAAGTATCGCTCGCGCCCGCTGCCTTCTTGCAGCTAGCCGCCTTGTGTTCGCCGCCGCAGCGCCAACAGGCCTCCTTGCTCCTGCAGTGGACGGAAGTGTGTCCGTACGACAAACACTTCTGGCAGGTAAGCACTGCCAGGTACTCCGCTACGCGGGCCCTCGCGTACCCCACATTTACATTTTTATTTTGCCCATTAATTAAGAGTCCATATACCGGCGGCGCGACGGAGAGGATGGCGCACTTTCGATCTTTATCCTTGCGGAACCCGACGAAGAAGAGGACCGAAGCCAACTCCTCCCTCGAGGCTCCCGCAAGGAGTCCCTCTAGGGCTCTGTTCTGTGAGAAGAGGGCGGCGACGACGTCTTCCTTGGACATCGTCGCGTCCACTCCCTTAATGATCACGCGCGGGCGGAGTTTGACCTCCTCCCGCACCTCCAAGGTGGCATTTTGTGTGACCGCATCCTTAAAAATGCGGCACTCTTCAAGGGTGTCGCACCTGACGATCACCTTGGTCGCGGTTCTCTTTAGACTCTGGATGCCGACTCCGAGAGCCGTCACCTTAACGTTTTGCTTAACGATCCTCTCGATCGCCTCGCCGGCCATTGTCTCCTTTCCGGAGATGACCACGGTGTGCCCAGCTTTAGGGCTCACGCCGGGTGAAGCTATTGTCTGATTTGACTGATATGAGGTTTTGTTGGCGCTGCGGGGGGTCGCAGCGGCCCCGGCGTAGCTTTTGGAAGTCGAAGCTTCCACTGCGATTGGCGCGTCTACAGGTGCGGACGGGTGAGGGCCAAGTGCAAGTCGCGCAGAGTGCGCCTCTTCCCTCCTCAGGCTCTCTTCCGCGTGCTCCAACTTCAGGCGGAGCACCTCGCAAGAGAGCCTCTCCTTCAGCTCGCGGATCTCCAGGTCCTTGGCGGCCACCTCTTCTCCTATGGCCTTGAGGCAGTCCATCACCTCCGCTTTTATGGCGACTTTAATATTGCCACTGTTCTTCATGGCAACAGTGGCTCTCTTGATTAGCTCGCCGATTATGGCGGAAGGCTCGTCTGCTTTGGTCCTGGAAACAGAACTCGGAGGGGGGCTCGTTGAAGGGGAAGTGGGCTTCAAGGGAGGGCTCGGATCTGAGCTCAGAGGAGGGGAGGGGGGGGACTTCGAGGTGGAGGGAGTGGGATCCGTGGACGAAGTCCCTCTCTTGGGCTTCGCCATCCTCTTGGGAGAGGGCGCCATCGCTCGTGCGCTCATCTACCCAATTATCATATTTCCAAAAAAAAAAAAAAAAAAGATTAAATATTTTTTCCGAAAGTATTTTGGGAATTTTGGACCTTTGAAGGTGAAAAAGCTGGAATATCCTGAAATAGCACCACGATCACGAAAATGTGGAAATTTTGAAAAATTTCTATCGGGGGGGGGGGTAGGTACAGAAAAGTCACTTTCTGTCACAAGTCCTGCTGAGCCGCCCACATTATTATTATTACTATAATTATTAGCACAAGACACTTGGAAATACACGATAAAGGCACACGAATTTAAAGAAAATACATAATCAAACATTAAAATACTAAACACAAATTATAAAAACTACAAATAATAAGGAATTCACCGTTTGCACGCACGAAAGATGTGATCCCATGTATGGAATAGAAACAACTGAAATTTAATTTGTAATTTTTGTTTGAGGTTGATTTTACTTGATTAATTTGGAATCACCGTATTGGTTAATCGAGAAACGAACTAATTGACGGGGGAAAGAGAAAGTTTAAGCTACTTCTAAGAAGACGATGGGTTCGCCGAATTGAAGAAGGGGCGACCGGGGCACATTTTGGAATTGGGATTAAATAATAATTTGACGTTTGATTTACAAGTGATAAAATTTGGAAGTTTAATAAAAAGAGAATTGCGTGGACGGTTAAAAAAGTTTGTTATCTACAAAGGCTCTTACCGTTTCCGGCGGGTACAGGACAGCCTATAGCTGGAATTTAAAATTAAAAAGCCGTTATTATTATGAGTTATTTTTAAAAGATTGAAATTAAAATAATAAATTAAACGATTTTATAGCGAAGGTTTTAGATTAAATCAGAAGAATTAATTAAATGATTTTATAGCGACGATTTTGGATTAAAATATTGATTAAACGATTTTATAGCGACGATTTTGGATTCAGGGAGAGGAGACATTTTGGAAGGAACTTATTCACAATTATTAGCACAAGACACTTAGAAATACACGATAAAGGCACACGAATTTGAAGAAAATACATAATCAAACATTAAAATACTAAACACAAATTATAAAAACTACAAATAATAAGGAATTCACCGTTTGCACGCACGAAAGATGTGATCCCATGTATGGAATAGAAACAACTGTGGTTAGGTTAGGTTAGGTTAGGTTAGGTTAGGTTAGGTTAGGTTAGGTTAGGTTAGGTTAGGTTAGGTTAGGTTAGGTTAGGTTAGGTTAGGTTTTTTTTTTTTTTTTTAAATGGGAGTTGCATTATTATTTACCTTGCATATTATGTACAAGGTTTATAAATCAACAAATGGATATTCTGCTTTTATTGAACTTAAGGTTCTATCTAGCTAGCTATTCTATTCGGGATTTGGAAAGGACAATCTATGGTGGACCAAAAGGAACTTCTCAGCATTTGCTCTTGTGGAGAGGAAACCACCTAAAACTCTCCAGGAGAAGCCGGCCTGTTGACTGTTGTCATCAGGCCTTCCGTTCCACTAGAAGAGTGTACGGCGTTTTGTTCCCTAGCTTGGTTTATGAAACCAATGTCCTGAATAATCTTAATCATAAATGACACGATCTCTCGTGCCAACTCTTTGTGAATCATCACCGAAGGGATGTCACGTAAATCTATACCCACACTTCTGCAGCGCGCCTCCAGTTGATGTCTTCGACGGCTGAAAAGGGGGCAAAGCATAAGCAAGTGATAGACATCTTGAGGAGTGCCGTCGTCGCATGGGCAACTGTCTATTTCCGAAAGTTTGAATCTATACAGGTAGCTCATGAGCCTACCGTGACCAGTGAGCATCTGAGTGAGCTCGAAACCGACATTCTGTATTTTGAGAAACTCTTTGGCATGGTATATCGAAGGGAAGAATATTTTAGTCACCCTTCCGGTGGCTTCCTTCAAATACCGTTCGTTCCAAAGGTGAAGAATTCGACCCCTGATTTTTCTTTTTGCAAAACTGAGTGGGAAATTGGCAAAATCGGGAGCTGTCTTTTTCAACGTAGCCTCTCGAGCCTTTTCATCCGCTCTTTCGTTACCAAGAATACCACAATGTCCCCTAATCCAACCGATATAGACATCCTGATGTCTATTACGAAGTACTTGGACATCCGATCTGATGTCCATTACGATGGGGTTTACCGAATTGCGGTCTGAAATCGCGTGAACTCCAGACTTACAGTCTGTGAAAATTGAAATATTTTTCCACCGATTGGGTGGCTTCTTTAGAACATAGGTCAGGGCTTCTTTGATTGCAACGAGTTCCGCTTGGAACACGGAGCAGAAATCATCTAACTTAAACTTTCTCGCGGGCAGCTCTCTGAAACCATCGTAAGGTACGAAAGCTGCCCCTACTCTACCATCGAGAAGACTTCCATCCGTATAGATTCTCAACTCATCCGGCACCATACCAGGTACTACCTGGTCGTCAAACCCGTGATTTAACGGATGACGCTCTGCCGGATGAGGAAGTGAAAAATGACACCCTACACCCTGATAAAATCGATCTTGCGGCAAGTCTTGCAAAGTGAGGTTTTTCTTCACCTCATATGCTTCTGCTAGTTCCCTAACTCTCAAATCGAGGGGCATAAATCCACTTAGGACTTGCGCCGAAACCAGGGAGATAGTCCTATATCCCCTGCATGATCTAATGGCTATCTGCCGTTGGACTGAATCTAATTTCTTTCGATTGACTCTCTTCCTGACCGCCCCCGCCCACACACTCGAAGCGTAAGTTATCAAGGGCTCTACTGCGCCCACATAAATCTGCCGCATAACCTCCGGGGACGCACCCCATGTGGGTTTAGCGGCTCGAACAAGCTTATTTGAGATGCCAGCGGCCTTTTTACAAATACTATCAACGTGTTTCGACCAATTGAGATGGCGGTCTATTGTAAGACCCAAGACTTTGAAATGGTCAACGAAATTCAAACGGACGCCATTCATGTGAATGATTGGCTGACGGTCCTTCCTTCTCGTCAGAAACATCGCGTATGTTTTATTTTCTGCGAATTGGCTTTAGAGCCCCATGAAGTGACAATCTCGAGCGCACTGTCAACCATTCTTTCGAGATCAGCTGTATCGTTTGACACAGCTGTCAAGAAGAGATCGTCCGCAAACGCCCTCAACTCGACACCCTCACCCAGATCTTTTTGGAGTACATCATCCAGGATGTAATTCCAGAAACTCGGCCCACAAAAAGAACCCTGTACGCATCCCTTTGTCGTTACCTTTTCGAGAGTCGCATCAAAGTGCGAAAGAACAACCTTCCTTTGCTGGTGATAGCTCTTCACCAATGAAAACAAATTTCGAGGGCACTTTTTGCTGCTCAGTTGGCACATCAAAAACGGCCACCAGGCATTATCAAAGGCTCCTTTAATGTCGAGCGAAATCGCTATGCTCAATTTCTTATTTTGCAACGCAGTTCTGAGTACACTTACTGATGCATGAAGAGCATCTTCCGTTGATTTTTGGGGTGTGAACCCGTATTGTTTCTGGCTTAGCAAGCCCCTGCGGCGGAAATGCCAGTTGATGCGATTTATCATCAACTTTTCAAGCACTTTGCCGAAGACCGAAATGAGACCGATTGGTCTGTAAGACCCAATGTCATGAAGGTCGTCCTTTCCCGATTTGGGAATGACGATAACCCTCGCTAATTTCCATCGAGCCGGAAAGTGGCTCACCCTAAGACATGCATTGTACATACCGAGTACAAGTGACCTATCCGCGTTAAAGAATCGAAAGCAAATGTCCGCGGTGAAATGATCTTCACCGGGTGCTTTTCCCGGATCAATATTGGACATTATGTCCTCAATTTCCTCGACCGTGAATATCGGATCATTATCCGTGAAAGGTATGATTTCCGCTCTACGCCGGATATCTATTTGTTCGCGAGTCTCTCGGTTAGGTTAGGTTAGGTTAGGTTAGGTTAGGTTAGGTTAGGTTAGGTTAGGTTAGGTTAGGTTAGGTTAGGTTAGGTTAGGTTAGGTTAGGTTAGGTTAGGTTAGGTTAGGTTAGGTTAGGTTAGGTTAGTTTAGTTTAGGTTAGGTTAGGTTAGTTTAGGTTAGGTTAGGTTAGGTTAGGTTAGGTTAGGTTAGGTTAGGTTAGGTTAGGTTAGGTTAGGTTAGGTTAGGTTAGGTTAGGTTAGGTTAGGTTAGGTTAGGTTAGGTTAGGTTAGGTTAGGTTAGGTTAGGTTTTTTTTTTTTTTTTTACTTGGGTTGTTTCTATTTTTGGTGCCCTGCATTTTATTTATCAGGGCGGTGTGGACTTGTTTAATTGGCATTTCAGCGAAGTAGTGTATCTTTGGGGTGGCAGAGATTTGCCGAGAAAAAGAAAAAAGAGTTTAGAGGGGAGAGAAGAAAAATTAAAGAAGTGGAGTTCCTATCTATGGAATTCCATGGACTAGCTAATAAGCATCCCGACATTTGCCTTACAACTGAGGGAACCATGGAAAACCTCAGTCGGGACGCGACGTACCTGTAAAAAAAAATACAATTGTTATTTATTGCTGACCCGCAACCGATCCACCACCGTGGTTGCGAAGTCCACGAAACTGCATAGTGTATCTTTGTTGCGGAGGATGGCCGGGAGATCTGTGATGTGGATGTCTCTTCTTTGACACTCCTTCTCCAGTTTCCATCTCTCTCGCGTGTAGATGGGGCAATGGATGATAACGTGTTCGATTGTTTGGTCTGTTTGTGAGTCACAGGGACAGTGAGGTGAATCTTTGATCTTGAATCTGTGTAGATACGAGAGTGTGGCACCATGCCCAGTGAGAATTTGCGAGAGCTGGAACGAAGGTGCTATTCTCTTCCTCAGCTCTTTCGCATCTCTTATGGAGGGGAGAAAATTCTTGGTCCCGCTTCCGGTGGCGCTGTTCTCGTATCTCTCTTCCCACAGCTGATTCGTGTGTTCTCTGATAGTGCGCTTTGCGTAGCTGAGAGGAAACTCAGAGTAGAGCTTGGCAGTTTTGACCCTAAGGGCGGCCGCTTTAGCCAGCTCATCTGCTCTTTCGTTCCCTTCCAGCCCGTTGTGACCTCTGATCCACAAGAAGCTGCACTCGGTACCTCGGTCTCTAAGGATTTTGGAAGACTTTTGAATCTGAAAGACCATCGGATTGGTGGGCGCGCCGTCGCTCAGAGCCTTCGTCGCGCTCATGCAGTCGGTCAACACGTTGACTTTCCTCCACGAGGTGTCGGCGACGACCCATCTCAGGGCCTCTGCGATGGCGAAGAGTTCGGCCTGGAATACCGTGCAGTAATCCGCCATGGGCAGCTTCCTACACTTTAACTCTCCGGCTGCGCCAAACACTGCGAACGCCGCGCCAACCTTTCCTTCGGTCTTGCTTCCATCTGTGTAAATATCAATTTCGTCAGAGGGGAATGCATCTCTTCTGTATGTCTCAGGGTGGGCCGTCAATTCCCCGGTCTGCTCGACAGGATGCGGCAGCTCCGTCCACTTGACGACACCCTGGTACCCGCGGTCCCCCGGTAAGAGTTCGATCGAGCCGGTTCGTTTGACATCACCTATCATTTTGAGCTCCTTGAGCCTCAGGTCCAGCGGCATCAGGTCTGCTATCGCTTGAACAGAGGTCAGAGAGACGGTCCTATAGGCCTTACAAATTCTAATGCCTATCGTTCTCTGCACCCTGTTCAGCTTCAGCTGGATGTTATTCCTGCATGCCGCTTCTGCCCAGACGCTCGCCGCATAGGTGATGGTCGGCTCCACCACGCCGATATAAAGGGCCCGCAGTACCTCCGGGCTGAGTCCCCATGTGGCCTTCGCCATGCACGTCAGCTTCTTGGTGTAATTGACGGCCTTTTTGCACGCCATGTCCACGTGTTTACTCCAGTTGAGAGTGTCGTCTAATACAATCCCCAGAACCTTGCAGTCCTTGGACAGCGGGAGAGGCTTCCCGTTCATCACGAGGTTAGGGGCTGTCGCCTTTCTTCTCGTGATGAACAAAGCCTTAGTTTTCTCCTCTGAGAATTGCAATTTGACTCGATCCCCCCAGGAGGTGATCTGTTCGAGTGTTTCGTTGACTATCGCTTCCACGGCTCCGACGTCTCGGTGCCTCACGATCAGCAGCACGTCGTCGGCGAAAGCCTGGATGTGGACTTCCTCGCGATACGGCAGCTGCAGAAGCTCGTCCAGCGCTATGTTCCAGAGAACCGGTCCGCAGGCTGATCCCTGGATGCAGCCCTTGCTCGTCGACCTGCTCGAGTAGGCCCCTGCGTGTCGTATCTCCACAGTCCTGTCCGAGAGGTAGTCTTTGAAGACGCCGTAGACGTTTCTCGGACAGTCATGTCGGGCGAGCTGCGACAGCAGATGGGGCCACCAGGCGTTGTCGAACGCCCCTTTGATGTCTAGGGATATCACACAAGCGTGACACCCCTCGCTGTTTGCTTTCTTGATAAGGCCGACCGCAGATACCATCGCGTCCTCAGTGCCCATCTGCCGGGTGAATCCGTACTGGCGGACGCTGAGCGCTCCCCGTCCTCCGAATCTCCAGGAGATGCGGTTGATCAGGAGCTTTTCGAGCGTCTTTCCCAGCACAGGAAGCAGTCCCAGGGGTCTGTAGGAGGCGACTTCTCCGTAGTCGTCCTTATTGGGCTTCGGAATGATTTTGACTCTCGCTATTTTCCACAGAATCGGAAAGGTCCCCAAACGCAGACAGGCATTGAAGATGCCGGTCAGCACCTCGGGTTAGGTTAGGTTAGGTTAGGTTAGGTTAGGTTAGGTTAGGTTAGGTTAGGTTAGGTTAGGTTAGGTTAGGTTAGGTTAGGTTAGGTTAGGTTAGGTTAAGTTAGGTTAGGTTAGGTTAGGTTAGGTTAAGTTAGGTTAGGTTAGGTTAGGTTAGGTTAGGTTAGGTTAGGTTAGGTTAGGTTAGGTTAGGTTAGGTTAGGTTAGGTTAGGTTAGGTTAGGTTAGGTTAGGTTAGGTTAGGTTAGGTTAGGTTAGGTTTTTTTTTTTTTTTTTTTTTTAAATGGGAGTTGCATTATTATTTACCTTGCATATTATGTACAAGGTTTATAAATCAACAAATGGATATTCTGCTTTTATTGAACTTAAGGTTCCATCTAGCTAGCTATTCGATTCGGGATTTGGAAAGGACAATCTATGGTGGACCAAAAGGAACTTCTCAGCATTTGCTCTTGTGGAGAGGAAACCACCTAAAACTCTCCAGGAGAAGCCGGCCTGTTGACTGTTGTCATCAGGCCTTCCGTTCCACTAGAAGAGTGTACGGCGTTTTGTTCCCTAGCTTGGTTAATGATACCAATGTCCTGAATAATCTTAATCATAAATGACACGATCTCTCGTGCCAACTCTTTGTGAATCATCACCGAAGGGATGTCACATAAATCTATACCCACACTTCTGCAGCGCGCCTCCAGTTGATGTCTCCGACGGCTGAAAAGGGGGCAAAGCATAAGCAAGTGATAGACATCTTGAGGAGTCCCATCGTCACATGGGCAACTGTCTATTTCCGAAAGTTTGAATCTATACAGGTAGCTCATGAGCCTACCGTGACCAGTGAGCATCTGAGTGAGCTCGAAACCGACATTCTGTATTTTGAGAAACTCTTTGGCATGGTATATCGAAGGGAAGAATATTTTAGTCACCCTTCCGGTGGCTTCCTTCAAATACCGTTCGTTCCAAAGGTGAAGAATTCGACCCCTGATTTTTCTTTTTGCAAAACTGAGTGGGAAATTGGCAAAATCGGGAGCTGTCTTTTTCAACGTAGCCTCTCGAGCCTTTTCATCCGCTCTTTCGTTACCAAGAATACCACAATGTCCCCTAATCCAACCGATATAGACATCCTGATGTCTATTACGAAGTACTTGGACATCCGATCTGATGTCCATTACGATGGGGTTTACCGAATTGCGGTCTGAAATCGCGTGAACTCCAGACTTACAGTCTGTGAAAATTGAAATATTTTTCCACCGATTGGGTGGCTTCTTTAGAACATAGGTCAGGGCTTCTTTGATTGCAACGAGTTCCGCTTGGAACACGGAGCAGAAATCATCTAACTTAAACTTTCTCGCGGGCAGCTCTCTGAAACCATCGTAAGGTACGAAAGCTGCCCCTACTCTACCATCGAGAAGACTTCCATCCGTATAGATTCTCAACTCATCCGGCACCATACCAGGTACTACCTGGTCGTCAAACCCGTGATTTAACGGATGACGCTCTGCCGGATGAGGAAGTGAAAAATGACACCCTACACCCTGATAAAATCGATCTTGCGGCAAGTCTTGCAAAGTGAGGTTTTTCTTCACCTCATATGCTTCTGCTAGTTCCCTAACTCTCAAATCGAGGGGCATAAATCCACTTAGGACTTGCGCCGAAACCAGGGAGATAGTCCTATATCCCCTGCATGATCTAATGGCTATCTGCCGTTGGACTGAATCTAATTTCTTTCGATTGACTCTCTTCCTGACCGCCCCCGCCCACACACTCGAAGCGTAAGTTATCAAGGGCTCTACTGCGCCCACGTAAATCTGCCGCATAACCTCCGGGGACGCACCCCATGTGGGTTTAGCGGCTCGAACAAGCTTATTTGAGATGCCAGCGGCCTTTTTACAAATACTATCAACGTGTTTCGACCAATTGAGATGGCGGTCTATTGTAAGACCCAAGACTTTGAAATGGTCAACGAAATTCAAACGGACGCCATTCATGTGAATGATTGGCTGACGGTCCTTCCTTCTCGTCAGAAACATCGCGTATGTTTTATTTTCTGCGAATTGCAGTTTGGCTTTAGAGCCCCATGAAGTGACAATCTCGAGCGCACTGTCAACCATTCTTTCGAGATCAGCTGTATCGTTTGACACAGCTGTCAAGAGGAGATCGTCCGCAAACGCCCTCAACTCGACACCCTCACCCAGATCTTTTTGGAGTACATCATCCAGGATGTAATTCCAGAAACTCGGCCCACAAGAAGAACCCTGTACGCATCCTTTTGTCGTTACCTTTTCGAGAGTCGCATCAAAGTGCGAAAGAACAACCTTCCTTTGCTGGTGATAGCTCTTCACCAATGAAAACAAATTTCGAGGGCACTTTTTGCTGCTCAGTTGGCACATCAAAAACGGCCACCAGGCATTATCAAAGGCTCCTTTAATGTCGAGCGAAATCGCTATGCTCAATTTCTTATTTTGCAACGCAGTTCTGAGTACATTTACTGATGCATGAAGAGCATCTTCCGTTGATTTTTGGGGTGTGAACCCGTATTGTTTCTGGCTTAGCAAGCCCCTGCGGCGGAAATGCCAGTTGATGCGATTTATCATCAACTTTTCAAGCACTTTGCCGAAGACCGAAATGAGACCGATTGGTCTGTAAGACCCAATGTCATGAAGGTCGTCCTTTCCCGATTTGGGAATGACGATAACCCTCGCTAATTTCCATCGAGCCGGAAAGTGGCTCACCCTAAGACATGCATTGTACATACCGAGTACAAGTGACCTATCCGCGTTAAAGAATCGAAAGCAAATGTCCGCGGTGAAATGATCTTCACCGGGTGCTTTTCCCGGATCAATATTGGACATTATGTCCTCAATTTCCTCGACCGTGAATATCGGATCATTATCCGTGAAAGGTATGATTTCCGCTCTACGCCGGATATCTATTTGTTCGCGAGTCTCTCGCTCAGAAATATCGTCTGGAAAGAATCTTTCCAACAGACGGCGAGCGCTTTCCTCGGCCGAAGCCAAGTGCTCGTTACCATCTTTCAACGTCGCAAGTGGAATGGTCTTTTTTCGGTTGACCAGAACCCTGTGAATTGCCGACCAGGCGGTTTCTCTGTTCTGAGAACCGCAGTAATTTTTCCAAGAATCTGTTTTCGCCTTCTGAATGGCGTTTTTGTAAACCCGTTTAGCCTCGAGGTACTCATCTAGAGACTTCGTCTCTCTACGGAGCGCACTCGAGTTTTGAAGTCTATGCCTATATTTCCTAGCTTCTTTTTTAAGATTGTCGAGCTCAGCATTCCACCAAGGACAGGGTTGCCTTTTGAAAGGTTTCCTGATTGGTATGCTAGCTTTGCACGAATCGTTCAGAATTTCCATCAACAAATCGATTTTACTTTCCAACTCCTGCGAGTTGCGTACATCAGAGAAGAAGTGTTCTGATATATTACGCTCTTTCATTCCTCGCTTAACTTTAATCAAAAATTTCTCCCAGTTGGCCTTTTTGGTATTGAAAATGGCCGTCGAAGTTTCATTGGGATTCCATATACTGGCTTTAATTTCGAACTGAATGGGATTATGATCGCTGAGATGATTATTATCAGACTCCACTTTCCAACCATCAACGGTGTCCAACAGACTAGAAGAGCAAAACGTCATGTCGATAACACTCGTGATGTGAAGAAGGCCACGAAAAGCCTCGAAAGTGGGCCGATTGCCATCATTTAAGATGTGAAGATCGAGTTCGGATAAGAAATCCGCAACTTTCTCGCCCCTACGGTCCGTCCTTGAACTCCCCCACCATACATTTTTAGCGTTTAAATCGCACCCTATCAACATGGGAATATTTTCCAGAAGTCTGAGTTTATCCAGAGCCGGGACAACGTCCGAGTCTGGTTCCACATACATGGACCCGATTATCATGGGACCAGTATCGGTCACTATTTTGACAAGCACAGTATTGCAATCACTGTATTTACTCAGCAGTATGCCTTTGAAATTAGGCCTGAAGACTATTACTGCTGCTTTACAAACATGCTCCTGGGATCCTAACGACTGATAAACGGCCACCCCAGAAGCATTGATTCTGCCCGTATTGCCTGTATAAGGCTCCTGAAGCAACATAACATCCGCCCCCCATCTATTGACCAGTGCTTCTTCCTGTGCCGCTTTACAGCGGCCCAGGTTCCACTGAATAACTTTGATCGCGCCGGTTATGTGGGATTGGATCCCGGCGGTAGAAGTCAGAATGGAGCTAGCCATAATTGACTCTCTCCATTGTCCTAATCATCATTTTGGTCCTATAAGGACAGTCCCTATCATTAGCCCTATGCCTAGAAGCTTCAGTTTTTCCCTTGGCCATTTTGATGCAATTCCAGCATCGATGATCGGCCTCTTTATCTTTTTAGTGCAGGTCACAGATTTGTGATCTCCCGCGCAGTGAAGACAACGGTCCTTGCTTTCAAGGCACCTTACTGCAGTATGACCAAATCCCATACATTTATAACACTGAATCAAGGGGCAACTGTCTTCGACCTGTACCCTTTGATACCCTATACTGATCCGACCCTGTTGGATCATTGCCTCTCTCACTTCTTTACTGACTAGGAGGACAGCATTCCGCAAGCGCTCGCTGTGCCTATTACGGAATGACCTCTGAAGCTTTATTGCTTCTTTATTGTCTCCTGCCGCCTCGAAAATCGAGTCATTCTGCTGGAGAATGTACTCGACGACTTCCTCGTCGCGGGTCTCTTTTTCGATTCCCTTTAGAAGGACTGTGGGCATCAACCTTTTGCCCTCCTTGGCAACCAGGTTTCCCTTTGTGAGTCCGGGAAGAGCAACCCGCAAGGTTTTAGCATCATTAGATGTCGGAAGCTTTATGATGACTTTATTATCCTTCGCTTTTATCATGGCATTTACCCCGACCTTCAAATCAGAAGGTTTCACTTCCTGTCTCAGAGTCGACATGATGTCGGAGCTCGTCTTAGACTTATCCAAAGAGCTAACTATGACGGCATGGGAAGGACCTGAAGCTACCATCGAAGCGTAACTCATCGGTCCGACTGAAGGTACCGATTGTGACGCGTGAATGCTACTTGAGACGGATTTCTGAATTAGAGCGACCTTCTCCTTTAAGAAAGTCGTCTCTTGAAGTTGGCTCTTCCTCGTCATATCAGAGGCTAGATCGATGATGTCGGTAAAGATACTCATCAAACCCTCGCGGGCCTCCCTTGTGATGTTTCCCTTCAAGGGATCCACCAGGCGCAAGCCACTGGTCGAGAGCTTGATCATTTTAAGGGACATGGCGTCGAGGGACATGTCCCCCGACAAACCTTCCTGACCGTGTGTGGGCGGGGGGGTCGTCTGGAGAGCAACTTCCGAAGTCGACGGGGTCGATACTATCGACCCCGCTGCCGATTGGGACGCTGTCCCAGAACAAGAGGGAGGTGACTTTCTCGTCCCGGCTGTCTTAGGCATGACCGCCTCCTTGACCTTTGCCGGGATCTGGCGAGTCAACCTCGGCGGCTGTGGCTTTTTGGCCTTCGCGAGTTTTGGCTCAAGGCCTTTTTTTGAACGGTCAGTGGCTGGGGGAGAACGAGGCGTCAATATTGACGTTTCGAATGGGTTCCCACCGGGCGACGAGGTCGCAGCGGCCCCTTTCTCCGGCGTCGACATTTCCGAGAGTTGACTTCGGAAAACGCGCCGAAAGAATAGAAATGTACGAAAGAAAACAAGCACCGACAACAGTGATATCGAACGACAATGAGAATAAAGAAGGAAAGGTGCTCCCCTGCCACGCAAAAAATTGACAACGCAGATAAGAGAGCGCGCTCGAAATCAGAGCGTTCCGAAATAAGAGAAAGAGAACGATATAAACCACAAAAGCAACAAGAGCGCTCGAATTCTACAAGTCCCGGAGGGAAAATACGACAACAGAACGAAAGACGCTCCTCGAGCACGCGAAGAATAGAAAGCGCAGACAAGAGAGCGCGCCCGAAAGCAAAATACTGTCTCTCATACACTGTGGTGCCCTTCTGTGGCACCCGAGTGTCGCCCGTCTGTGGCGCCTGAGTGTACTTCACTCAGCCCACGTAGGCACAAAATCCAAAGAAAGCGCAATAACTCTAGAACCGTCCAAAATAAAAATATGCTTTCACTAGCAAAAATATTCCTCTCAACGAGCCGCGTCGAATGAAATATATTGCGCAACCGTAACTTTCACCGCAAAGAGAGCGTTCAAGAAAGAGACGTTAATTTTAAGATTTTCTACCGAAAATGTCACTGCACTTCACTTTCCCTAACTTAAAAAATTATTCCCGTGTTTGTGTTAACAAACCAAGTAAATTGGTATGTCACAACACTTTGTTACGCAACAGGCGGATTGCACCACCACCGCGTGGCAAATCACAAAAACCCGTCTATCTCGGAAACGGTGAATGGTAGCATATACCTGTCACTGACTTTTTTAAAGGTCCTATCCCTATGCATACGACAAGCTAAAAATATTTATTGAAAACGCTACCAGAAAGGCAGCGTTTCAAGAAACGTCACTTTTGACACAACGAAAATCACTTTTTTACTAGTTATTAAAGAACCACAACTCCTACACAAAAAAGACTAACACCGTTGGATACGCATTAAAAACACGAATCGAACGGTATATAACACATAAGAAAACGAAGAAAAAAAAAAACACTTTGATCGCTGTTTAGAAAATTTGACGCGCGGAGCACACGAAACGTGACCTCGCCAGACAAACGCTAGACTGCAACTTTGGGTTAGGTTAGGTTAGGTTAGGTTAGGTTAGGTTAGGTTCAGGTCAGGTCAGGTCAGGTAGGTCAGGTAGGTCAGGTAGGTTAGGTTAGGTTAGGTTAGGTTAGGTTAGGTAGGTTAGGTTAGGTTAGGTTAGGTTAGGTTAGGTTAGGTTAGGTTAGGTTAGGTTAGGTTAGGTTAGGTTGGGTTAGGTTAGGTTAGGTTGGGTTGGGTTGGGTTGGGTTGGGTTAGGTTAGGTTGGGTTGGGTTAGGTTAGGTTGGGTTGGGTTGGGTTAGGTTAGGTTAGGTTAGGTTAGGTTAGGTTAGGTTAGGTTAGGTTAGGTTAGGTTAGGTTAGGTTAGGTTAGGTTAGGTTAGGTTAGGTTAGGTTAGGTTAGGTTAGGTTAGGTTAGGTTAAGTTAGGTTAGGTTAGGTTAGGTTAGGTTGTTAGGTTAGGTTAGGTTAGGTTAGGTTAGGTTAGGTTAGGTTAGGTTAGGTTAGGTTAGGTTAGGTTAGGTTAGGTTAGGTTAGGTTAGGTTAGGTTAGGTTAGGTTAGGTTAGGTTTTTTTTTTTTTTTTTTTACTTGGGTTGTTTCTATTTTTGTTGCCCTGCATTTTATTTATCAGGGCGGTGTGGACTTGTTTAATTGGCATTTCAGCGAAGTAGTGTATCTTTGGGGTGGCAGAGATTTGCCGAGAAAAAGAAATAAAGAGTTTAGAGGGGAGAGAAGAAAATTAAAGAAGTGGAGTTCCTATCTATGGAATTCCATGGACTAGCTAATAAGCATCCCGACATTTGCCTTACAACTGAGGGAACCATGGAAAACCTCAGTCGGGACGCGACGTACCTGTAAAAAAAATACAATTGTTATTTATTGCTGACCCGCAACCGATCCACCACCGTGGTTGCGAAGTCCACGAAACTGCATAGTGTATCTTTGTTGCGGAGGATGGCCGGGAGATCTGTGATGTGGATGTCTCTTCTTTGACACTCCTTCTCCAGTTTCCATCTCTCTCGCGTGTAGATGGGGCAATGGATGATAACGTGTTCGATTGTTTGGTCTGTTTGTGAGTCACAGGGACAGTGAGGTGAATCTTTGATCTTGAATCTGTGTAGATACGAGAGTGTGGCACCATGCCCAGTGAGAATTTGCGTGAGCTGGAACGAAGGTGCTATTCTCTTCCTCAGCTCTTTCGCATCTCTTATGGAGGGGAGAAAATTCTTGGTCCCGCTTCCGGTGGCGCTGTTCTCGTATCTCTCTTCCCACAGCTGATTCGTGTGTTCTCTGATAGTGCGCTTTGCGTAGCTGAGAGGAAACTCAGAGTAGAGCTTGGCAGTTTTGACCCTAAGGGCGGCCGCTTTAGCCAGCTCATCTGCTCTTTCGTTCCCTTCCAGCCCGTTGTGACCTCTGATCCACAAGAAGCTGCACTCGGTACCTCGGTCTCTAAGGATTTTGGAAGACTTTTGAATCTGAAAGACCATCGGATTGGTGGGCGCGCCGTCGCTCAGAGCCTTCGTCGCGCTCATGCAGTCGGTCAACACGTTGACTTTCCTCCACGAGGTGTCGGCGACGACCCATCTCAGGGCCTCTGCGATGGCGAAGAGTTCGGCCTGGAATACCGTGCAGTAATCCGCCATGGGCAGCTTCCTACACTTTAACTCTCCGGCTGCGCCAAACACTGCGAACGCCGCGCCAACCTTTCCTTCGGTCTTGCTTCCATCTGTGTAAATATCAATTTCGTCAGAGGGGAATGCATCTCTTCTGTATGTCTCAGGGTGGGCCGTCAATTCCCCGGTCTGCTCGACAGGATGCGGCAGCTCCGTCCACTTGACGACACCCTGGTACCCGCGGTCCCCCGGTAAGAGTTCGATCGAGCCGGTTCGTTTGACATCACCTATCATTTTGAGCTCCTTGAGCCTCAGGTCCAGCGGCATCAGGTCTGCTATCGCTTGAACAGAGGTCAGAGAGACGGTCCTATAGGCCTTACAAATTCTAATGCCTATCGTTCTCTGCACCCTGTTCAGCTTCAGCTGGATGTTATTCCTGCATGCCGCTTCTGCCCAGACGCTCGCCGCATAGGTGATGGTCGGCTCCACCACGCCGATATAAAGGGCCCGCAGTACCTCCGGGCTGAGTCCCCATGTGGCCTTCGCCATGCACGTCAGCTTCTTGGTGTAATTGACGGCCTTTTTGCACGCCATGTCCACGTGTTTACTCCAGTTGAGGGTGTCGTCTAATACAATCCCCAGAACCTTGCAGTCCTTGGACAGCGGGAGAGGCTTCCCGTTCATCACGAGGTTAGGGGCTGACGCCTTTCTTCTCGTGATGAACAAAGCCTTAGTTTTCTCCTCTGAGAATTGCAATTTGACTCGATCCCCCCAGGAGGTGATCTGTTGGAGTGTTTCGTTGACTATCGCTTCCACGGCTCCGACGTCTCGGTGCCTCACGATCAGCAGCACGTCGTCGGCGAAAGCCTGGATGTGGACTTCCTCGCGATACGGCAGCTGCAGAAGCTCGTCCAGCGCTATGTTCCAGAGAACCGGTCCGCAGGCTGATCCCTGGATGCAGCCCTTGCTCGTCGACCTGCTCGAGTAGGCCCCTGCGTGTCGTATCTCCACAGTCCTGTCCGAGAGGTAGTCTTTGAAGACGCCGTAGACGTTTCTCGGACAGTCATGTCGGGCGAGCTGCGACAGCAGATGGGGCCACCAGGCGTTGTCGAACGCCCCTTTGATGTCTAGGGATATCACACAAGCGTGACACCCCTCGCTGTTTGCTTTCTTGATAAGGCCGACCGCAGATACCATCGCGTCCTCAGTGCCCATCTGCCGGGTGAATCCGTACTGGCGGACGCTGAGCGCTCCCCGTCCTCCGAATCTCCAGGAGATGCGGTTGATCAGGAGCTTTTCGAGCGTCTTTCCCAGCACAGGAAGCAGTCCCAGGGGTCTGTAGGAGGCGACTTCTCCGTAGTCGTCCTTATTGGGCTTCGGAATGACTTTGACTCTCGCTATTTTCCACAGAATCGGAAAGGTCCCCAAACGCAGACAGGCATTGAAGATGCCGGTCAGCACCTCGGGGGCGGTCGCGAAAGCTCTCGAGCAGATGTCCGAGGTGAGATGGTCTCGTCCCGGCGCTCTGGTTGGATCCATGTTATTCAGCACTCTAGAGATCTCCTCAGCCGCGAATGGGACGTCGTCCTCCGCGAGCAGTGACTCGTAGTCGTTTCGGCGAATGCAGAGCTGCTCGGGCGTTTCGCGTGAAGTTACGTCTGCGGGGAAAAAATGTTCCAGAAGTGCGGTCGCCGTCTCAAGCGCGGAGTCGGTGGTGTTATTCCCGAATTTGAGGGTGGCGGGAGGCGGACGCCGGGCGCTCTTCATGATCCTCTGTACAGACGACCAGACCGTCTCTTTATTTTGAATGCAGCAGAACTCTTTCCAGCTGTTAATCTTCGCGTGTCTGATCGCGTCTTTATATTTTTGCTTTATTTCCAGATAGGCGGGCAACGTCACGAGCTCCTTGCGGACTGGGCCGGAACTGGCGAGTTTCCTTCTGGCCCGGACGACCTCCCTCTTCATGTCGTCCAGGTCTGAGTTCCACCACGGGTTCCTCCGGCGCTCGGGAGGCTTGATGGTCGGTATTGACTCCCGACACGCGTCCGCGATTGCCTCGATGTAGTCCCCCACCTGCCTGTTGAGCGCGCTTTGTCGCGTGTTAGATTCGATGTTTTCGACTGTGAGCTGTTTGGATACGAGGTTAATTCGTAGCGACTTGTCAAATTTTTTCCAGTTCGCTCTGCTCGTCTTGTACAGGAATGTAGTTTCGCATCTCCCGGCGTCGGGGCTCTTGCGCAGCGACACGGTAAAAGTGATGGCGTTGTGGTCGGACAAGGCGGCTATGTCTCTATCCACCCTCCAGTGTTCCACTTCCTTGATGAGGTTGGCGGAGCAGACGGTCACGTCGATGACGCTGCTGAGAAGAGCGCTCCCTCGCATCGTTTCGAAAGTCGGAACTGAGCCCTCGTTCAACACGTGTAGCTGGTTGTGGGAAATAAATTGATCGACCCTGTCTCCTCTCTTGTCGGTCCGTTTACTCCCCCACCAAATGCTCTTCGCGTTGACGTCGGCCCCGATCAGGATGCGGTGGTGCCTCTTCTTGTCTATCAGCTCACCGGCCTTGAGGAGTCCGGCGTCTATGTCATCGCCTGGAGGAAAGTAGAGAGAGCCCACCACCAAAGGAGGTCCTCCCACTTCTGCTTGTACAAATATGTTCGCGTGATCGCTGTGCTCGTCCAGAAGAATAGATCTCTCGGCCAGTTTCGGGTTCAAAATAATCACGGCCGCTTTAGCCGGCGAATCCGCACTGCCTTTTTGGTACACCGGACCGTCGTACGTTGACTTAGTAATTATTCCCGCGCGTCCAGTGTACGGCTCCTGAATAATCGCGACGTCATATTTTAGTGATGTGATGTTTCTAAGAAAAGATAGGGTGGCTGTCTCGCACCGTTGAAGGTTCGCTTGAGCAACCCTGCATTCCCAATTCGTCGACGCTTCACTGGCCATAATCCACCCTGGCCCTGTAAGCGACGACGTGCCTCTGGTAGTGAGGACACTCCTCGGAGAACACTCGATGAGTGGTCGCGAGGCGAGTTTTGTCAGATCTGTTGGAGCGCTCGCAGCTGATACAAGTATCGCTCGCGCCCGCTGCCTTCTTGCAGCTAGCCGCCTTGTGTTCGCCGCCGCAGCGCCAACAGGCCTCCTTGCTCCTGCAGTGGACAGAAGTGTGTCCGTACGACAAACACTTCTGGCAGGTAAGCACTGCCAGGTACTCCGCTACGCGGGCCCTCGCGTACCCCACATTTACAGTTTTATTTTGCCCATTAATTAAGAGCCCATATACCGGCGGCGCGACGGAGAGGATGGCGCACTTTCGATCTTTATCCTTGCGGAACCCTACGAAGAAGAGGACCGAAGCCAACTCCTCCCTCGAGGCTCCCGCAAGGAGTCCCTCTAGGGCTCTGTTCTGTGAGAAGAGGGCGGCGACGACGTCTTCCTTGGACATCGTCGCGTCCACTCCCTTAATGATCACGCGCGGGCGGAGTTTGACCTCCTCCCGCACCTCCAAGGTGGCATTTTGTGTGACCGCATCCTTAAAAATGCGGCACTCTTCCAGGGTGTCGCACCTGACGATCACCTTGGTCGCGGTTCTCTTTAGACTCTGGATGCCGACTCCGAGAGCCGTCACCTTAACGTTTTGCTTAACGATCCTCTCGATCGCCTCACCGGCCATTGTCTCCTTTCCGGAGATGACCACGGTGTGCCCAGCTTTAGGGCTCACGCCGGGTGAAGCTATTGTCTGATTTGACTGATATGAGGTTTTGTTGGCGCTGCGGGGGGTCGCAGCGGCCCCGGCGTAGCTTTTGGAAGTCGAAGCTTCCACTGCGATTGGCGCGTCTACAGGTGCGGACGGGTGAGGGCCAAGTGCAAGTCGCGCAGAGTGCGCCTCTTCCCTCCTCAGGCTCTCTTCCGCGTGCTCCAACTTCAGGCGGAGCACCTCGCAAGAGAGCCTCTCCTTCAGCTCGCGGATCTCCAGGTCCTTGGCGGCCACCTCTTCTCCTATGGCCTTGAGGCAGTCCATCACCTCCGCTTTTATGGCGACTTTAATATTGCCACTGTTCTTCATGGCGACAGTGGCTCTCTTGATCAGCTCGCCGATTATGGCGGAAGGCTCGTCTGTTTTGGTCCTGGAAACAGAACTCGGAGGGGGGCTCGCTGAAGCAGAAGTGGGCTTCAAGGAAGGGCTCGGGTCTGAGCTCAGAGGAGGGGAGGGGGGGGACTTCGAGGTGGAGGGAGTGGGATCCGTGGATGTGGACGAAGTCCCTCTCTTGGGCTTCGCCATCCTCTTGGGAGAGGGCGCCATCGCTCGTGCGCTCATCTACCCAATTACCATATTTCCAAAAAAAAAAAAAAAAAAAATTTAAATATTTTTTCCGAAAATATTTTGGGAATTTTGGACGGTTGAAGGTGAAAAAGCTGGAATATCCTGAAATAGCACCACGATCACGAAAATGTGGAAATTTTGAAAAATTTCTATCGGGGGGGGGGGTAGGTACAGAAAAGTCACTTTTCACAAGTCCTGCTGAGCCGCCCAAATTTTGGAATTGGGATTAAATAATAATTTGACGTTTGATTTACAAGTGATAAAATTTGGAAGTTTAATAAAAAGAGAATTGCGTGGACGGTTAAAAAAGTTTGTTATCTACAAAGGCTCTTACCGTTTCCGGCGGGTACAGGACAGCCTATAGCTGGAATTTAAAATTAAAAAGCCGTTACTATTATGAGTTATTTTTAAAAGATTGAAATTAAAATAATAAATTTAACGATTTTATAGCGAAGGTTTTAGATTAAATCAGAAGAATTAATTAAATGATTTTATAGCGACGATTTTGGATTCAGGGAGAGGAGACATTTTGGAAGGAACTTATTCACAATTATTAGCACAAGACACTTGGAAATACACGATAAAGGCACACGAATTTAAAGAAAATACATAATCAAACATTAAAATACTAAACACAAATTATAAAAACTACAAATAATAAGGAATTCACCGTTTGCACGCACGAAAGATGTGATCCCATGTATGGAATAGAAACAACTGAAATTTAATTTGTAATTTTTGTTTGAGGTTGATTTTACTTGATTAATTTGGAATCACCGTATTGGTTAATTGAGAAACGAACTAATCGACGGGGGAAAGAGAAAGTTTAAGCTACTTCTAAGAAGACGATGGGTTCGCCGAATTGAAGAAGGGGCGACCGGGGCACATTTTGGAATTGGGATTAAATAATAATTTGACGTTTGATTTACAAGTGATAAAATTTGGAAGTTTAATAAAAAGAGAATTGCGTGGACGGTTAAAAAAGTTTGTTATCTACAAAGGCTCTTACCGTTTCCGGCGGGTACAGGACAGCCTATAGCGTTTCCGGCGGGTACAGGACAGCCTATAGCGTTTGCACGCACGAAAGATGTGATCCCATGTATGGAATAGAAACAACTCGGTTAGGTTAGGTTAGGTTAGGTTAGGTTAGGTTAGGTTAGGTTAGGTTGGGTTAGGTTAGGTTAGGTTAGGTTGGGTTAGGTTGGGTTAGGTTAGGTTGGGTTAGGTTAGGTTAGGTTAGGTTGGGTTAGGTTAGGTTAGGTTAGGTTGGGTTAGGTTAGGTTAGGTTAGGTTAGGTTAGGTTAGGTTAGGTTAGGTTAGGTTAGGTTAGGTTAGGTTAGGTTAGGTTAGGTTAGGTTAGGTTAGGTTAGGTTCAGGTTGGAGTTGGGTTAGGTTGGGTTAGGTTAGGTTAGGTTAGGTTGGGTTAGGTTGGGTTAGGTTAGGTTGGGTTAGGTTAGGTTAGGTTAGGTTGGGTTAGGTTAGGTTAGGTTAGGTTGGGTTAGGTTAGGTTAGGTTAGGTTAGGTTAGGTTAGGTTAGGTTAGGTTAGGTTAGGTTAGGTTAGGTTAGGTTAGGTTAGGTTAGGTTGGGTTAGGTTAGGTTGGGTTAGGTTAGGTTGGGTTAGGTTAGGTTAGGTTAGGTTGGGTTGGGTTAGGTTAGGTTGGGTTAGGTTAGGTTAGGTTAGGTTAGGTTAGGTTGGGATTTAGGTTAGGTTGGGTTAAGGTTAGGTTAGGTTAGATTAGGTTAGGTTAGGTTAGGTTAGGTTAGGTTAAGGTTAGGTTGGAGTTAGGTTGGGATTAGGTTAGGTTAGGTTAGGTTAGGTAGGTTAGGTTAGGTTAGGTTAGGTTAGGTTAGGTTAGGTTAGGTGGGTTAGGTTAGGTTAGGTTAGAGTTAGGTTAGGTTAGGTTAGGTTAGGTTAGGTTAGGTTAGGTTAGGTTAGGTTAGGTTAGGTTAGGTTAGGTTAGGTTAGGTTAGGTTAGGTTAGGTTAGGTTAGGTTAGGTTAGGTTAGGTTAGGTTAGGTTAGGTAGGTTAGGTTAGGTTAGGTTAGGTTAGGTTAGGTTAGGTTAGGTTAGGTTAGGTTAGGTTAGGTTAGGTTAGGTTAGGTTAGGTTAGGTTAGGTTAGGTTAGGTTAGGTTAGGATAGTTAAGGTTAGGTTAGGTTAGGTTAGGTTAGGTT